>CM043022.1:46560154-46596107 GCA_023690525.1 Holotrichia oblita
ACCTGCCGATACTTAACCGATTCCAGTACTCGGAATCGATACATCGATACATCGTAAGTATCGATATCTCGACTTGCCGTTTGCCTTGTATGTCGGTATCGCCCAGCCCTAGTTATACCTAACTTTTCACAAAATGTATACAGGATGTGTAGAAATGAGCAATCAATTAAAGAATCTTCGAAAATCATTTTTTTTCGAATAGTACATAATAGTTTCTATTGTACGAACTAATTTATCAAAAATTCTATATCGATCCATATAAAAGACTGATATACCTATCTTTATTCGTTTTTGAGTTACTAGAGGTTATTAGTTCTCTCTATGGATTAAAATAACCCTATACAAAAAAAAATCAATGCAGAAGACCTATAGGCGGCAATTTGGATAGTCCATTAGGACCTATCTATCGATCTTCAAATATCTGGGTTGGTGGCGACTAGGGTGCAGCAGCACCATATAACTAATACCAGCAAAATCCCTGTGTTTAATGAGCGGAATCACATCCCAAAATATTGAAACGGTGTTTCTTAATATTTCCAAGTAGTGATCGGTTGTCAAGCTTTCATCATGTCATTTATAACGTAATCGACGGTTTATCATCATTGCAAAAACATTGGTACCAAATGTATGTTTATAATTTACGATCCAAATAACATGTGGATTTTCTTTTGCCAAATAATGTAAATTTGCTCTATTGATCAAACTTGCCTGGTATAAATTTGGATTCATAAATCTAAATAATTTTTTTCGAAAATCTTTTGTTTACTGCTATAAATTTACAAATTCAATATGTTTGTCTGCTAGTGTAGTTCGTGTAATAATTAAAAGGAATATGGTCTCTCCATTTGAATGCGCCATTCCATTTACTTGTAAATAATGTATAAGGTATAAAAGAAAACGAAGGAGTATCAAGAATAATAACCTTTACATTTAATGAAAAATATGAACACAAAATCTGTCATATATCGGTCGTTTTGAGAAATAGGATAATTAACGCCCGGAAGGGGTAAGGGGTACAAAAATTCGTTAAGAAGTGAGGTCGCGTATGAGTTTATCATGGTCTAGTCTACAGCGCTGTGATAGACTGTGATAGATACGCGTCCCCACTTCTTAGCGAATTTTTGTACCCTTTACCCTTCCCGGCGTTATTTATCCTATTTCTCAAAACGACCGGTATATACATACGTACAATGAAATTTACTTGAAAATATTTTAAGGCAATAGAACCAATACTATAAATGCAAATTTCAAACTTTCAGCATTGTACTACCTACTGTAGATTTCCTAAACCTCTTGACTAACGGATTTCGTGAAATACGCTCTGTATGCATAACTCTTCTCAGAATGATTGTGTGTAAGTGCGGCTTCAAAGTCAATATTTTGTAATCTTTCAGAATTAACAATCTCACAATTAATTTCCAATAAACTACAAGAAATTTAAAATAAATTCGGTTTTATTACCAGATATTATTTGTATTTCTTAGAAATGTTTTTAGTATTCTTGTTCATACTAGAGAAATATAAGACCTTTTTGTAATTGTAGATTTGCTATAATAATGACATTGACACTAATAATATTTTTAGATAGAGCCAGAGTTTAGAAAGCACGAAATTTGTTGTTTGCTATTTTTTGCTTTCGACTAATTTTATTTAAAAAACTCCGGTATGATTGGTCGAAATTGAAATTATAACCAATCACAGTGGAGTGCTATATAACCGCTCTCAACTCTTGGCTTCTGCTGGATGCGATCACTGATAAAAGACGCTCGAAAGATTTATTGTAACGTGCCATCATCGAAAAAAAAAACATAATTAGGGTAGGCTATGTAAATGTTTTTGATCGTTGCTTTAGCCACTATCACATAATGACATTTATTACTTGACATTTTATTGTAACTTTAGTTTATAACCTCAAATCAACTGTCAAGGAATAAATGTCATTATGTGAAAGTGGCTAAAGTAACAATCCATTCACATAGCCTACTCTAATTATGATTTTTTTTGATGTGTCTATATAACTACTAATGGTTATCACAGAAATAGTGATTGATAAGTGTCAAGGCTTTTTCCAAATTAACATGCACCACATTTGATGTAACCTGCCTAAGCGCTATTGGTGGTTTCGCATCATGGTTGAAGTTGCTTATGACACAATTCAAACAAAAAGGTTATGTTATGTAGATATATTTGCCAATGACATTTATTATACAAAGCATTTGTTCTACATTGTATTAGTACCTGAATCACACTTGAATATTCAGATTTGAGGCGATAGCAAACAACCAACATATTATCAGACGACAATCCTCTATATACACTTTCCTCTGTATTCAACCAATTCCTACTGTCGTCCGACAATATGTCGACTGGAAGCTCTCTAAGGAAGGAAAACCGAACGGTTTCATTAATGTAGTTTACTAGAAAAGGTTTTTCGCACCAATTATTTCTTACCTGCCGTTGTAATCTAGCTAATTCTGCTTCAGCCATTATATCCATTTCCAGCTGTTCCTGCGCTGTCATAGGTTTTTTTGTATCCTTCGACATTTTGTGAAATTTTTACTCCACCCACCCGAATAAAAATTACAAAAAGCCGCAAAATTTAACAAATAAATATAACCCAGTACCAAAACCACAACTAGAACTTTAGCCCCAGTCACAAAAACTGACAAATAAATATTTTAGTTTCCATGGCGAGAACAAAGCGTAGGAATTAGGCATGAGAAATTAAATCAATACGTGGAACTTAACTGCCTACAAAAAGTACAGTTTATAATCATATTACAACGTAACGTTAATATACATACATACAGTACTTACAAATCAAACTTCTTAAACTATACTATGGTCTGATGCATCTATAAAAATTCTTAAAAAATATTTAATTTTCGACCGTGCTTTAATAATTTCAATACTTCTTATTAAAAATTCTTATCCATTCACAAATACTATAAATAGAAATGCCGCGTTTTTACAAATATTTACAAGCTTTTACTAGTATTTTGATTGAAATCAGAACATCAGATCGTATCATGCGCTTTTAATATCCCTTCTTTCATATTCAACGGTTTAAATCACTAAATATAGGCGAAGCAAAATCCTTTCTAATAAGACCAAATTTGTTAAATTCCGTCGAGAATAATTTAAATTTATAGAAAAAAATTTTACCACACGGTTCTGAAATTCTGAAGATATCATCGTATAGGTAAAAGATAGCGATAGGTACCGGGTTTTCGCTGATTTGCTGGTAATTTAGCCTACTTTTTTAATCTGTAGTCGAAAATGTATGTTTACATTTAACATTTTCGATACAAAACAAAATTTCCGAAAAAATTATATGGCGCTCTGTAGCATACACGTCACTTATTAGATTAGTTCGAATTTGTAAGCATTAGATTGGAGGACTAATACTGTTTTCAACGAGACTAAGTTTGCAAAATTCGATTCAACAGAACCGGAGTTGTAAGCGTTCCTTCAAAACAAAGTTTTCTCTCCCCTTATTTCACAAAATACAAAAAAATTGTGTGAAACATGCAAAATTTTCAGAAAACTTCGATTTTTATATATGTGATAGACCTAAGTTGGTAAATTTTTTATAAAATAAGAATTTAAATTTTTTGTGTTCAGTTGCGCCATCTAGTGGTCATCCTACACTTCCCTAAATAACTTTCAGATGTTTCTCGGGGCCACTTTGGTCAGTGATATTTTTTTCCTGAAGCTGTACTGCAAACCGTTTCTGAGATATGGGCGAGTGCCATTCTTAGTTGGCCAGCCGGTACATATTATTCTATATTTTATTTAAGTTATGATGTTACTATAGTGGTCTGATATAACGTCACCGATATGTATATATTTTTAAACAAAACCCCTATATATTTGTTAATTTCTAAAATTTGTGTAAGGTGGCAAATTCTAAAATGTATAATATACGGAACCTCACATTGATAGTTCGATAATCATTTGAATTTTTTTTTCCTCCTAAAACCAGACTCGTCCGACCAATGGTCACCGGTAAGGCACCGCAGCCTTCAGGGTTATTGTGCCATGTCTGTGTATTTAAGTCACCCACTCTAACACGGTAGGCCCCTCCACTAATCTGTACAGGTTCCTAACCGAGTGGGTAAGGTATGTTTCTGGGTCTCCTTTCGTTCTCCTAAATAAGGTTTGCCTTCTGCGATCTAGTACCTCGCAGTCGCGTAGTATATGATCAGCTGTCTCCGGTTCTATCTCACCAAGTGGTAGGTGTTCTTTCACCGCAACATGTCCGGTCATTAGGCCCGTAACAATACAGAGCTGTTTCCTGCTAAGCTGGTTGTAGCAGTTCTCTAGCTCTTTTCCTACATGGTTTCCCTATAAAGGTTTTTCCATGTGTTATACCGGGTATAGTACTCCAGTATTCTTGGTTTCGTATGGAGCCAGTCGCCTATGTATCTCCGGGCCGTTTGCCTTGTAACCCCGAAGAAAGGTTCTGAGCCGTACATTTCCATCTCTGACCCTCTCTTTGCGAGTATGCCAGCCCTTGCTTTGCCATCGATTCCTTGATGACCCGGTATACAAGTCAAGCACACCTTGTTCCGGTTCGAAACTTCCATCAATTCGTTGAAGCACTCCGTTACCAGTCTAAACGACACTCTCCGGCTTAGTAATGTGTTCAGTGCCGCTTGGACAAGATTTGTTTCGGTAAAACTTGAGAAAGATCAATAGTCATATGCATGTTCAACAATGACGTTCTAACAATTTCAAACTAAAAATCACGAACTAGTTACCTACCGATCAAACGTTCAAACAAAGTTCTCGCGATTTGCTAACAGTTTACCGATAGGTTTGTCATTAAATCTTTTATCTTAACGTCAGTTCCATAATTATATTAAATGTGCTGCTGGCGTAAGAATAGCTTAGATAAAATCTGCTATCAGATTTGGGCTTAAAACCATTTCTATACGATGACAAATAATCATAATTTTAATGTAAAATAAATATAAAAAGAAACAAATAAACCGATATACTGTTTAAACCTTTATTTACATAAGTATAAATAACATGGTCCATATTTATAAATATATTAATATCTATTAATCTATTAACATACAAATAGTGCTATTGATAATCTACATTTAGAAAATAAAATATATCACAGTGAAATATAAAAATATTTTCCCTTTGCATTTAAATTTTAATGCCTTATATTTATAATACCACAAGTTTTGAGAATAACTGGCCTTTTAAATCTTTTCACTGCACCAGTATCTAAAATATGTCATATTTCGTTTCTCTAACAAATCAAAACTGACCTTTAAAATATAATAAAAAGAAACATGTTACTCCCAACAAAATGTGGCAAAAAGTAATACTTACGTAGCTAGAAACTTAAGTTAACAAGACTAAAAAAACTTCATACGCAGTTTAAAAGCCCTTAAAGTACGCTATTTACGTTCTTACACGTCAAGAAGGAATAGGAGTCATGTAAAGTATGTTTGACAGGTAGAAGAAAAGAACCTATAGATGTTAAATGAATGGAAAATACTGACCAAAACTGTATATACAACATTTGATGTCCGAATAAATAAAATTTAATAAAAAAATCAACAAATCATTTGGAATATTACCACGCATGTGAATGCTAATCATCGTTTCTGTAATTGTAAATATGTACACAAAAAAATGAATCAATGAGGTACCAAATACGAAAAAGTTTTTATATTCATTGGTATCTAAAGAATGTACATAACGTAGTAACCACAGCATGCTCACAAGATTATGTGTAAGTATATATAAGCAACATAGTCGTATTATCTCGCACTAGAAATACTAGTGCGGTGGAAACGATCACCTAGGCGATTTACTAAGCAAACATATTTCTTAGATTATTCAACACTTACAATCCTGCAAGTAGCTTTATAAGTATGCTAGAAAAGTTCAAAAACTTCTCCTCTAAACATTTTTATTCGATTTGCTACTACAGCAATCGACTGCCAAGATAAGTAAGACAAGTACACAAAACTGAAACCGATTTTTTTTATATTTCACTTTAAAAAATGAAAAGAATAATAAGAGTAAAATAAAAAGATGCAACGAGTATTTAACAACACTTTCCTGCTTCCACAGTTGCAGTTGTTGTAATAGTTGGTATTCCAGATGCTCTCTATAATTTATCTTTATTCAAAAATGAATAGGCACCAACTATCACATTGCATTATTTTTTTATGCGTTTTGTTGGACGGATTGCATCTTAGACTTTCTAATTTCTTGATTATTTAACCTACTTCGAGGAATTAATTTTTGGTATAGTGCTTAATATAATATCTCCGTACAATCTTCAAAATATCTAATTACTATCTATATTTTTAATCTGCGTACACGCCGCTGAGTACTTAACGGTTTTTATGTATAAAATTTTTATCGTGGGGTAAATAAATATACGCATAAAAAAGGATTTTATATTTATTTACCCACGTGTTTTATACCATCCCCTCATAACGATTTAAATTAGTCAGACAAGGAGGGAGGAAAACATATTTGATAGTATGTACATACATATATCTGATTGGTTGTTTAGTACAGAAAAAATATTGATTTGTGACTGTTGATATTTTGTAAGTATATTTGTAGATTTATTATATACCCACCGATATAGGAATTCAGAAGAATAAAGAAACAAGGAAGTGACTGAATAGGATGCATTTTATAGCACTTTCTTTAGTTTGATATTTTTAAATACGATTATTAATATGTTTTAATTATTTTAGAATTTGATTTAGTCTTAACAAATTATGCAAGAGAATTTATACATGTATACGTATCTGTTATTATATCCATGACAAAAATCATTTTGTGTGATAATACGTCTTGCAAATAGAATTTTGTATTTATAATACAAGGAAAACCTCTACGAACTATCTTTGCAATGTTGGATATATTTTCTAGGAATTTGAACTCAATTAAACTCTGACATTGAAATGTATACTGCCCAATTAATGTTTTAAACAGTAAAGGTCAATATCATAGAAATCGTTTTGAATCAGCCCTTGGTGACGATAGGATGCAGTTTTCAAATATTAGAAAAGGTATATGAAGAAGCATGCAATCCTGCAACAAATAGACGAAAACAATTGTATCGTTAAATCACCTTGTCTTAAACGACTAATGCAGATCATTAAAGATATTTTGATGCCATATAATGAACAAAAGTTAAGTGGCTTGTTGATACTATGCACCTCAAAAATTAATCAAAATACATTGAAAAAGTTATTTAACATTGTAGGGACAGAAGGGGACATAATTGTAATTTTTAGTAATGCACAACTTAATAAATCTACGTGATACATCCTGTTGTTACAAAGATAATAATGCCTTGGTTTCGATATCTAATGGGCAAGCAAATCATTATTATTAAGTAAATAATGACTCTGCTAGAGTCTGAATACTATAAGAACGTCATCATCCGTATAAACCGATATTGATTCGGGCGAGTCTATTAATTCGTTATGGGTAGAGTAAGTAGTCAGTGGCGTGCAGGCGTGTCACTCACGATCGAACCACAGCTACGTTGAATAGTGCTGTTGCTACTGCGCCACCACTGGCTTTCGATGTCGCGCAGATCTGCTAGTGACCTATGCATAAATTGTTTAGTTTTATTGCCATCTATTATAATTTAAATATTTATTTTGTAATTTGTCTGATATTAAGGTTGGTTCATAGCTTTCCGTTCGTACGTTTGCGTTGATACGTTGACAAATCGCTGCACGTTATTTGTGCGCGTTTCATAATCTATCCGCTGACGGATAAAGTTAGTTGAAGTTGGACTTTGCCCGCTTTCGTTCATCCGTTTACGAAAGAAGTGAGGTGAACTCTTGAAAATTGGTATGTGAACATACGTACGTACAGACGCAAAGCTATGAACTGCAAGGAGATTTTTATCCGTTAAACGTATCAACGTAAACGTACGAACGGAAAGCTATGAACTAGCCTTCACAGTTTATATATGATATGATGCTTATTTTATGAATAATTAAAATATGAGCTATATCACATACTCAAGTTCCTGTATTATTTATCTATTGATCCCTTTGCCCCTTTGCCGTTTACAAAATATGTTCTGTCAAGTGTATGAACAGTTGAAACTAACTGTTTTATACGAATAACGCAATAGTCATACGTTTGTTCATATATTTGAAATTTGTAATAATTAATTACACTAAGAATCAAATAGGTATCACCAATCGTTCAGAAATATTGTATCTATTATTCTGTTTATTCTAGTAGGAGCTAGGGCCTTTAATAGAGGAAAATCCTATTTTTTGGAGCAACATTTTTTTTAAATGATTTTGCGCTATAATATTACATGAACATATTATTTCGCTGAAACAACAAGCAATTTAAGAAATACAAAATATATAAATTCAAATTATTATTAACGGCGCAAAATCACAGTGTTCAATATGGCTGCCGTCTATGACGTAGATTTGCAGTAAACAAAGCGTGTTTGTCAGCTTGGCACCGGTATTAGAATAAGATTTCACTTTTAATCAACTTGTAATGGATTGTCAACAGGTTTTTTATGTGACAGTTCAGCGAATATTTACTGTCTTTCTACGTCATGTCCGATTTGGGAAAAATTATGATGACTCATAATTTTTAAATATTTCCAATAATTTAGCCCTTTAATATTTTTTGCATTATTAATTTTTGTCAAATGTTTATTACTTTTTGGTAATAAGAAACATTATTCTACTCAAAAACCATGTAAATAAATACACTCTGCAATGCATGTACATCCCCTATTGTTTAGGACACTTTTATTTGCGGTGTTTATTAGAGCGCGGCGTTTATTTTATTCGACGTCATGTTCTTGCAGCATTTATTAGGATGCGGCGGTTATGGGAATAGAGGCCCTAATTAGCAAAAATACGGTATCTGAAAAGATTATATGGATGTCTTCGAAACCTATTCCGATTAGTGACATATTGTGTATTTAAGCGATCGCTTCAAATGTAATTTTCGCATACGGCCGCATAAAAATTTCCCTACCGTATCGTTTATTTGTTACACCAAATAAGTCATAATTGTAACTATGCTTACTAACATTTTTTTCCCGTCAAAGATGCAGCATTGTAAATTCTTGGCAGACTTATAAATTAAATAGGAATAAGAAAATAGCGTTATTCATTCGGTTTAAAATCTGGATAAAAGATTATTTGTTGAAATCATGTAATATTTCCGAGACACAAAATATAGTAATGGCAAGGGTATTTATAACATGCACTATAACCTGTAAAGCTAATATGTCTATGCAATATTTATACAGCTTCTGCGACACATATACTACAACGAACTTTGTTACTGTGTTGGTGAGTCAATATGTAGTAATTAAACCAGGTCCTTTATAGACTCCAGAATATTCAAATCTAGCAATACTGGCGTTCCCAAAATAAGCTTAAAAATTAATTAAAAAACGAAAGTCTTCTATTTCATTTTGATTTCTCTTTTTTTGCAATTTTTATATTATCACGGTTTTAAAATTCTATCCGGTTTTGTAAATAGTAGAAAAATTGCTTTAATAATGAAGTTAATTATATACTTATAGAACTTTAGAATGGTAACTCGTATATTGAACACAGTCCTGTAACCATGCTGTGGATTCACTAATACTTTAAAGAATTAAAACCTGTTAAGAGAATAAAATATAAATGATGTGGCAAACTTATCGTAAAGTAATAATAAGTAAATTAATAGAAAACAGATTTTGGTATTTCTCTTTGTCTGTATATACTCGAAATTACTACATTGTAATACAGAAATGAATATAACGTACTGTCCAATAAGTTACTATTTCTGATTTGTGGTTACTCCTTATATAATTGACAATTTAATCTCATAGAAATGCAAAAGACGCCAATTTTAATTAAAGAAAAGGAATAATTGCATTAAGGTTAATTTTGTCGAACAAGTAAAAATAATTCAATAAACATCAGACTAGTATATCACACGTTGATTACAAAAGACTTCAGCTCAAATGATACATATTTCACAATGCTACATTTATCATTAGTGACACCTGACCAATATAATTATTGCCGGAGAAGGCATTATAATTATATCTCGTTTGACTTGTAGTCATACTTCGTATTTGTGGTACCTCTATTTATATTCTCAGTTCCTTTAACTACTTCTGCTCTCACATAGCTAGTACGAAACAATGGTAAATTGTATTTGTTATATGTACATTATTTTTGCATTTGTCATATATGCATGTGTTAAATTAAATTGTCCGCTCTTTTTACTTGAAAAAAAAAGTAAATATTGTGTCGGATATGTTTGTTATCAAGCAAAATATGTAGTGTACTTCTTGCATAAAAGCAGTTAAAGGATTGATTACGAGTTCATTTAGAGCAAATATAATTATTTTAATTAAGATTCACAGACCACATTAGTGGCTCTTCAGGTACTTTGTTAGGCTTCTTACTCTTCGTCGCATTTCTATTTGTAGCACCCTGTTCCTTCTTGTACTCGCTTCGTTGACTATCGTCATTACTTTCGCGCCTCAGATTTCTGTATAAACCAACCTTTTGATTCCCGGTTAAATTATCATACCTTGCCTTTCGTAAATCTCTACTCATAGCAGTGGATCGATCTTTATGCGGCGTTCTAAACCTGATATCCCTCTTCTTGTCGTTTCTTCTCGGACTTTCCTTCATAAGTAAATTTTCGCCTGATATATCCCAATCTCCCAATTCAATAACATTATCTACGGCATAATCTAAGGAGTATCTGTAGCCGACGGGATAGTAGTGATTGAACGGTTTTTCAGTTGCAACGCATTGCATGGCATGCCATGTATGTAAAAGTAATAAAGGAAATCTTGAGGTCCAGTAATTTACAAAGGCATCGGGAATGTCACCCAGAATTCGCTGAGCTTCTGGCGTGAGTTCTCGGTAATGATGCTTCTACAGAAGAAGATCAGTGTTAGTTATTGTCCACAAAGAAAGACCAATTAAACTATTAATGGTAGAATTAAGAATATATACATTATCGGAGTTAGAAACATACGTTTTAATACGAATTTATTCAATTCTTAGTTGATTTTCAAATGAACACTATCAAATTTGTGAGGATAATTTACTTCATATGAACATAAGTATACATATAAAAAGCTTTTACTTAGAGAAAATCCATAAAAATTTACAATTAAGAAACTTCGGCAGGTTAAAATTTGTTCTGAAATTCGCAGTTTATAATTTTTGATTAGTGTGAGTGTGAAATTAGTGTAGAAAAGTTAAACACAAAGAACACTACTTCACCGACAAAACACCAAGCACAACATAAAGCTGATGTTTCAACAGCGAAGCTGACATTATCAAGGCGATAATAATACTAATTAGTATAATACCGACTTAGTGTTATTATCGCCTTGATAATGATAACTTAGCTGTTGAAACTCGTAGGCTTTACGTCGAGTGGTTGATGTTATGTGGGTGAAGTAAATCACTCTATAGAACATAGTAGTAGATTTAACCTTTCCAGATCAGTTAAATAATGATTTTAGTATAGTTTTAAATTATCTAATTCATCATGTGAAATCATAAAAATATCCTTCATTATAAAAACCGACCTTATTTCTCAAAGCTCTTAAGAGATCCCTGACTGATTCTCCTCTATAGGAACGATATTTTCTTAAATCACTAGCAACTTCATCATCGATATGATAACGCCAATCTTTCTTAACAACATTCTCGGTATTCTCTTCCAATTTTCTCAATACCACGTCGTCCATTTCCGATTTTTCTACCCTATCGCTTACATCCTAAGAAAAAGCTGATAAAATGCACATATTAAATGGATTGCATTAAAAGCTATACCTGTAAAAATGCCAAAATTGTAGTAGTATTCCAAAATATTGGATGTGATAAGACTGCATTGCATGGGGGTCTTAAGGTTGGTTCTGAAGATATTAATGCATTTATTAATGGCTTTTGAATGGCAATTTGCCACTGTTCAGCATTTAAATCTTCCAGATAAGAATCGCCACTAAGTATATTAGCCTGGCGACGTAGTGTGTCACCAAATGGATGATTGCCTTCCGACAAAACGTAATAGTAAAGGCAACCTAATGAAAATAGATCCACGGCATAAGTCTGGAAGAAAGCAATAATATAGTAACAATATTTTAAGTAACATTTACTTTACAGTTCTCTCATGGTTATCTAGCATTTCAGGAGCTATCCAACCATCAGTACCGGTGATTCCAGATCGCCTTGAAAACGAAACTCTACCAACTTGAAGCTTTTTGCAAAGACCAAAATCTGATATCATTGCCCTTACTGTACCCTTAGCATCAGAGACAGATAAAAGTACATTTTGCGGTTTTATATCCCTGTGGACTGCAAAGGAATACTAAAAACGATGAAACTAAATTATATATTAAAATTACCTATATCTAGTGAATGTAAATGGCCAAGACCAGAAGTGGCTTGACGAAGAATCTCTAATGATGTAATAGCATTTCTATTACATTTCCCTTGAATGTAGTCGTGCAGTGTTGCTTGACACAATTCCAAAGCAATATATCGAAACATCCGATCTTGTTCTGTACAATAGTATCGAACAACATTAGGATGAGCGTCACTTTCTCTTAATAGGGCTACTTCACGATCAGCAAAATTGAAACATTCGGGTAGAAGGCGTTTAACTGCAACCTTTCTTTTATCGAATTCACCTCTGTAACAAGAGATTTAATTAATTAATATTATTAGTAAGAGTATTAGTAACAAAGTAACCTAGTTATATTAAAACATTAAAATGTTAAAATCCAATTAAATATACACTACAGTGCAAAAAAATAGGTGCGGTGTAATTTACACAAAATCGAGTTAATTTAAAAAACGAACAGTTCTATGTTAATACATATATGCATATATTAATATGTTTGATTTTTTTTGTTTTTTCCTTTGCCGTTGATTTAATTTAAGGGTTGTGTTTTGGCTAACGCCGCTAATTACCAAGACACAACCCTTATATTAATATGACTCGTGTCACACATAAAAAAGAACAGGATTAAATATTCAATTATACAAACTTCTATAATAACATAAATTATTGAAAGTAACCTGTGCAAAACAATAGGTGTGTTTAACAAAAGTAAATAAATACATATAAAATAAGTACAAAATATAAACTTTACAGGTAATATAATGTATGAATTAATATATCGTGGCATATCCATGATTTTGAAGAACGGCAGCACATCGACGTGGCATAGAGTATGCTAAATCCTGGCGTCTCTTGATAGGAATTGAGCGCCAAGCGTTTAGTACTGATGTGCATAAATCATTTTGATTTGCAGGATTTGACGTGCTTAACGCTTGCTTGACATCACCCCATAGATGTTCTATGAGTCTGGCTACTGAACGGGCCATTCCATTACACGCACACCATTCTCAGCAAACCACTGCTTTGCTGTCCTGGACGTGTGTTTAGGATCGTTATCCTGTTGAAACGTCCAGTGCAGCGGCATTTCCTCTTCAGCATAAGGAAGCATAGTATTTCGTAGTACATCTTTTGTTTCCATATGATGTCAAGTTATTCTCAGCAATTACATCACTAGATAACGCTTTGGCATTACAAAAGAACTTCAACCTTTTGCAGGAGTGGAGTATTGTTAATCATTTAAGTATTCATATATCAAAATGTAACGTTATATCTTATACACGAAAAAAAAAAACTCTTGTTATATACGTATATATCATCATGCCAATAATTAAATTTTACACCGTCTATCGATAGAAATTGACTTAGGTGATATTTTTTATCCTGTATTGTCGTTTGACACACATATTGGGACAATTGTCTCTAAAGCTAATAAAATGTTGGGATTTGTTTTACGAGCATCGAAGGATTTTCATCGTCCCTCTACCATATTTACGTTATTTAACAGTCTTGTCAGGTCCTGGCTGGAGTATGCTCCAAATGTGACATTTTTTCATGTAATTTAAGAATGTTTATACAAACGTATTTGCAACATAACTCTCTTTAGTTTAGTTAATAGTACTTATCATATTACACAGAACTATTTATTTTTCTTGGCGTAAGTACATATATATATATAATGCATTTTTCCAGCCGCCAATTAATTAAACATATTTTTATTTTTAAAATATGTCGACCAGAGGTGGAGTCGAACCACCGAGTATAGCTGTCGCGGCCCACTCGCAACACCGTTGCGCTACCGGGCGACTCTACTCCACTATTAATTTTTCACAAATATATTATTAGTGAACAGATGTAAAACGGCCTGGATAGGCAACAATTTTAACACCGAAGTATTTAATTTTCTTGGCGTAAGTACATGTATGTATGTATAATTATTAGGTTTAGATAATTAGGTGTTCCTTTTTCTATACCTAAAATGAAAGGTAAATAAGTAATAACGACAAAGATTAATTAGTCTCATTCTAGTACCTAAAATGCTCAGATAACGGCAAATCTCTTCATTAATTAAATCAATTTACATACAGAAGCATACTACCCAAGGAATGCTTAAAAGGTCATTTTCGCCCACCTATAGCTTGGCCAAATTTTACATACTTACTTGTCACTTAAACTTTTGACGTCTGTCATTTTGATTTATCGTATTTTCGTAAATTTTTTGATCCCAACCAATATTGAATTATAGGAATAAAATACTATCATCAAACCTCCGGGATCACTTAGGTTGTAGCTAAATAACACCAGACGGTATTCGAATATGTGGATGACAACAATTAAACACTAGGTATACGTCTCCAAATATAGAATGCCTCAATAGAAAGGGTTGCCATGTCGAACCATTTATCCATGGCGTTACAGATCACATCGGTAGAATTCTTCGTAAGATAATTATGTTATTTTCGTTCTTATAATTTTTCTACTGCACCTTTTATATTATTTTAATTTTACCTAATTTGTTATTACTAATTATGTATTTAGACTTTTGATGTAAATTTAGTTTATGTTGATTATTCAAATACCGTTTGTTGGGAGTTTTTCCACGAAAGGAGAATTTTCCTCAGATACATAATTTAAATCTTTTTCTTCGACCCGTGATATTGTTCTTCACCATTGTTCTACAAACATATTGCTTGCCACTTACATTAAAACTTTTGTTACATTTTTGTTTTATTTTATTGTATATATGTACTTTAAAAATTCTGAAAGTTTTATTGCTTGCTAATCATTGGTTTTGTAATCATTGGTTGTAAATGTTAATATCTTTCACTAAACGTTCGATACGTTCATTTTACTATTTGATTACATTCACTTTGCATAATAAATAAATTCATGATTACTTGATTTGGTATATTCTCAATGCTAATCTATTATAACACCATATACTGAGAAAAATGTATTGTACAGAAGCGAAAACAATGTTATTACATTTAAATAGATTACAATGTTTTGTAAAATATACAAAAATTTTTTGTTCGAAAGTAAATTCTCGCACTATTTACCCTAATTATTGTATTGGTGCAGATCTATTTCTCTCAGTGTACGCGAAAACAACTAACTAAAATGACAGACGTCAAAATAAGTGGCAAGTAACTATGTAAAACAAATAAGCTAAGCACCCTTGCTTCAGTAAATTGACATATCTGAGCATTTTAGGTATGGAGACTAATTAAATCGTTATAACTTATTCACCTTTTTAGGTATAGGAACACCGAATACGGATTAAAAGAGAATCTTTTGTAGAATCAGAATATTTAATAAAATATATACCTTTCCATTTAAAAAAACTACTTTGCGCAGATTGAACTTATTTATAAGCAACTAAGTTATTAAACGCCGTGTATAATGTTACAGAGAAGAACTTCAAATGTTGTGTAACTACACAATATCAGCTACGCGTATGCAAAATTTCATTCGTCTCTTTTACTCCTACGTGACGTAATAGCACTATAAAGTAGGAGCGGCATCTTTTTTTCTTTAATTGCGAATAATTCAGAAGGAATGGTATTTAGGTATAGGGTATGATGCATAAATTATGTGTAAAATTTATCATAGAAGCTGAATTTGTAATTTATTTTATAGCATGCTATTTAAAATATCGAAGTTGATGTCCACTTCCGGTTAACCGGAAGTAATCTACTGAGATCTACTAATTGTAGTTTTTTTCAACAATTTTCCTTTTACAAATAATTTTTAACGTCTTAGTGATGTCTACATAATGATTTTAATCAATTTACATTTAAAAAAATACTCCATAACTGACGTTAATTTGCCTGATGAAGATCATAGATGGAAACAGGTAGCAAATTGAATAATAAAAAAACTAAAGAATTAGGAAGTACATTTTTTATTTATTGAATTCTTCATTTTGCCTATAATTATGAACCGTAATCCTGTTATTATATATTGACGTAGTGAATTTGTGTCATTTTTTCTTTTATCTAGAAAATTGAACCTACCCCATATCTTGAAAAACAACCCCATACCATGATATTTCCACTGCCATGTTTAACAGTTTTTATAGTATATTTAGGTGCATATTCTTTCCCTATCGGGCATTGCACATAAGTTTTAATTTTTATCTGAACCAAATAAACATATTTTTGATTCATTACTCCATAAAATATTGTGCCACTTTTGTGGCTCCCAATTGATGTGACTCTTCGCAAATTCTATTCTGCGCAAAACGTTTCGCCGACTCAATAAAGGCACTTTTCTCAAAACAAACAAACGAACGTCGCCTGATCGTCGAGGAGTCTATATTAAGACCTATGCCATTTCTTATTTGCCTGAAAGTGATAAATAGTTTTACTTGCACCAATCGTTTTATTGCACGAGTTGTTCGTATGTAAATTTTTTTAGTCGCCCTCGTTTTTTGAGGTCTTAATTTACATTTCAATGCATTTGTTACCATATTTTGCGAGCCACTTTCTGCAATAAACTTGTACGTTTTACCTTCATTTTTCAATTTTAAGATAAGCTTACGCATTTCTGGCGTACAATGCTTATCGCGACCCATTTCTACAATTAAACATTTGTTTCTTTTGCTGTATTTTATGTTAAAATGAAGGTAAATATTACTTGCACTTCACACAGGTGTCTAGATCAAAATTTAAAGTATGTACACTTACTACATCAGCGCACACCTATTTTATTGCACAACTAATACTGTATGTTGTTCGATATAGTAAGGGGTTTCTCTGAATTTACAGACGCAAATTGGTAGATATGACTTTTAGTCAGGCCAGATAGTTGCACTATCGTACTAGAGATATCGCTAAAACGGTACTGGAAAAATAATATAATAAATATAATAGAATGTAACCTAAAAGAATAGTTCACACCTATTTTTTTGCAAAGTAGTGTATCCAGTAACAAACAACAAATAAATAACCTGCCAGTGATAGCAGTATTGGATATTTAAGGAATATGGTAGATACTGATATACAAATTTCGATGCGTATTAAGTGAGCCGAATGCTGTTTTGTTGATCGATGTTATCAATGATTGCCACAAGTATTTTGAAAGTAGAAATATAGGGTTTACTGTGAAAGACATTGTGGCTACTTCTGTTTCTCATAACATCGGCAGATATTTTAATGATACGAATGTAACAGATGGTCACAATTTCCCACAAGGTGAAGATGAAATCAAAGTAATATACTGAAGACAACAAATTCTTAATACTCCTATCACACAGTTATAATCACTAAAACGATACAAACTTGGGACAAGCCTTCACATATTACTTTTTGTTAGCTGTTCTGCTAAAATGATTTCCAATAAGTAAGTTTAGTTGGTTACCATAACTTAAGTGTATTTCGTCGTTCCCACATTTCACTCAGAGTCATATTCACAAATATAACATATTCAAGAAAACGGGGGCAATCAAAAGAAACACTGCCGTATGCTGGCCAATGCTTTGCCAGAATTGCAATAATGACCCATTTCCGACATCAATAACAATCGCTACAATCGACGCTATAATACTATTCATTTTAATATATGTATTTTTTGACCTTTATGTACTTATCTTTTAATTCCTGATTTATTTCCACTTAGAGGTCAATAAAACAATAAATAATTAAATACCAATTTATTCCATAACATATAATAATACGTTTTCGTTAAATAACTTCTTCAGTGGAAGAAATTGACATTTAATATGTGTCAAATTACTAATAATATAAATATAAATTGCCATGCCTATCAACAAAATTATCTAAAAAACAAAGAATTCATTGATATATCGAATTTTAATTATATTCACAAGTAATAATGAAGGAATAATGATTTAATACAACATTAGAAATTGAAATGATTTGAATTATTCGTATATTAATCTATTTTTTGTCAAGCTCTAACAATTCTGTTCAAGGACTAGGGAAAAACATGGCAAAAAAACCTAGTCAAGAGCTTAAAATTAATAAAATTCATGCGTGAATTAAATTATTATAAATAACGCTTAAATTATCAATATCCGTTCTAAAATTTACCGCGTTTTCATCTTTCTTAATGTATATTATTTCGTAAATTAATCTTTTTTTATAATTATTTTCCTTTTTTAAAATTTCAGTGTTTTGAAAATCAAAATTATGTCGTCTATCTTTAGAGTGCTTAGATAAAGCAGTTTCAGACGTTATGTGTAACAGTGTATTGATAGTTATAAATTCGTTTCTTTAAATATTGTTTGGTTTGTTCGATATAACATTTACTACAATCTTTGCAATCTAATTTATAAACGACATTACTTTGATTACCATGTTTAATGGGTGTTTTTAAATTTGTGAATAAATGTCTATTGTTGGTAGGTATGAAAGTTATGTGAATGTCTGATTTTTTTAATTCTGATGTAAAAACAATACTAGAAAAAAATAGACATCCTAAAGAGTTTTACAATAAATTAATCACAAAAAGAATAAATAAAATATATAACACAGGTACAAAATGAAATAATAACATATACCACACTATACCATATATAAACAATTTAAGCGACACAATAAAACACGAATTAAAAAAATCAGACATTCACATAACTTTCATACCTACCAACAATAGACATTTATTCACAAATTTAAAAACACCCATTAAACATGGTAATCAAAGTAATGTCGTTTATAAATTAGATTGCAAAGATTGTAGTAAATGTTATATCGAACAAACCAAACAATATTTAAAGAAACGAATTTATAACTATCAATACACTGTTACACATAACGTCACCGCTGAAACTGCTTTATCTAAGCACTCTAAAGATAGACGACATAATTTTGATTTTCAAAACACTAAAATTTTAAAAAAGGAAAATAATTATAGAAAAAGATTAATTTACGAAATAATATACATTAAGAAAGATGAAAACGCGGTAAATTTTAGAACGGATATTGATAATTTAAGCGTTATTTATAATAATTTAATTCACGCATGAATTTTATTAATTTTAAGCTCTTGACTAGGTTTTTTTGCCATGTTTTTCCCTAGTCCTTGAACAGAATTGTTAGAGCTTGACAAAAAATAGATTGATATACGAATAATTCAAATCATTTCAATTTCTAATGTTGTATTAAATCATTATTCCTTCATTATTACTTGTGAATATAATTAAAATTCGATATATCAATGAATTCTTTGTTTTTTAGATAATTTTGTTGATAGGCATGGCAATTTATATTTATATTATTAGTAATTTGACACATATTAAATGTCAATTTCTTCCACTGAAGAAGTTATTTAAGGAAAACGTATTATTATATGTTATGGAATAAATTGGTATTTAATTATTTATTGTTTTATTGACCTCTAAATGGAAATAAATCACGAATTAAAAGACTATTCATTTTATTTTAGTTTATCAAAATGATACAGTTCATTCTTGGACATGGTTTTTTGACCAAAACCGTTCTTTAGTCAAAGAACCATACCTGTTAATAGGCATGCAAACAACTAATTTACTGATCGTTGCAGTTATGCTTAATATACAGGGTGGTTCACCGGGAACTGCAACGATCGATTGCGGGAAAGCTATAACTTGGAATGATCTGAAATATTGGCACTATACTAAAGTCGATGGGGGCCATTCGCTTAAAATATTTTCAAGATGGCGGGGTATACCGGTAGTAAGCACCAACTTTGTAATTTTAAATGGAATATCCTGTATATTGTCGCATTTTTAGATTCTACGTGAAATTGTAAATATATTTCATGTATAATGTCATATACCTCAGTGTAACCCTTTTTGCCTGTATAAATATTTTTTTCCTACCTATAAACAAAAGTGCCTTCACATCCTTTTCCCAGCAAATCTTCTGGATCAAAGACAATTTTTCCAACACGTACTAAACCATCCGGTAGCTCTTCAGCAATAGATGTGATAGCTCCATTTCTCTCAGTAGTACTAGTTTGGCTAGTCCTAGAACCATTTTGTGACCATTGTTGAAATTCTCGAACCTATGGGATAGATCATATCAACAAGAAAATCACATTAAAATAGTCTTACGTGTAATTAAATATTTGGAATTTTATACAACATAAGCTTCAATTATTGAAATTACCTGCATTTGGAGATACCAAAACATTGCGATCACACATCCAACAAGGATAATGAGAATCAATTTGAGACCTTTATTCTCTTGTTGATTAACCCATTCTTTAATGCCTTCGTACGTTCCGTTCAACAGCAAAAGGAAACTATTCATTTTTCTTTGCTCTTGGGCACGAGTTTCATTTTCTTCAAAATCAGTTTGAATTCCTATGGATATATGTGGATGCTTGTCCTATGATTAATTGTATTTAATTAGTTACATATTTATCGATTCCACACATATTGTATTCCTTCAATCGAAGCATTTTCGAATATGATTTTTTTTTATTTGAAATGCTTTTGTTAAACTGGCAAGATGTAGTTTATTGTAGATGCATAAGCAGAGGTAAGAGGTAGTACTAAGTAACACAATCAACCTTATAATTACCTGTGAATTAGAATTTACTGGGGTATTATCACCGCTTGCATCTGTTATCAGTTTAAGATGACTATTTGTGTTACCGGCAATAAGTAACTTTGTTGAACTATATTCTGGAATGTTGTAATGTCCTATAAAAACTATAGTAAAGTTGGCATTCTTTGGAATATCGTGAAATAAAGATGGATCAATGTTATAAAAACCTACAAAAAAAATTATTGATATCGATATATGTAAATAGAACAAATATTGAGAAATTACCTTCGTGCACATTATAATTATGGCCAGCAATTTTATACTCTGGATATGCTCTTGGTGACTCAGAACTCTCCGGTCCCTCGAGAAGTAATGGTCCAACTTCCGAAGTCGTTATTTTCACCAAATTTTGATCAACTAATGACGGCAACGCATACAACCCATACAAATGTTCTCCAATGTATAACGTGGGACTAAAATTGACAATGGAAACACAATACAATAATAATATTACTATAAAATGACGTTTAGTCTATGTAATATATATAAAAATGATCTATTAAATTAAAATATGTTCTATCAGATAAGTATAGATACAAGATACATATAAACCGCTCACCAGAGATCATGTTACTCTACTAATTCAGCCCGATTATATAATAAAATCGGCTATTGTTTTACGTTGCTCTTGTAATATGTATTACAATTCCTTCATATAGCATATGTACTGTGTGTATTATTTCCACAAGGCGCAAAATCTTTAAATACTTTGGGACAAACAATGAGGAATGTGCATTGAAAGAAAAAGTGGCTTCTGAAGGCAATTTTGTACTCTGCATTATACACTGTGTCCAAGATTAAGAATGAACTGCATGGAAATCTCGGGAACGGTAAGTGATACAAAGTTGCTTAAATTGGCGAAAAGTTGCGCATTTTAGTAACCTTTTATATGGCGTTTATTTAATTCAATTAAGTTGTTTAGTTTTTGAGATATTTAGGAAAAGGTGTTTTTTTAAATTTTCATTTTTATTTTTTTCTGACTTTATTTTACAAGTTATCAAAAAATAAATAAAAGTTTTTCATTGGCACTTTTATATCTCTACAATACTGTATTTTTATATTTTTTGTTCGACGTTTCGTTTTTGAGAAACAATCATTAACTTATTTTTTTATATGAACGGAGAAAAAAGTACCTACATACTGTATCTGATGGCATTTTTCGTTACGAATTCAACGATGTATCACACATTAAGCATATTTTGGAAATTACTTTTTGGAAAAAAAGAAGTAAATTTATTTATTTTTAGATTCTTTTATAGTAAGCTTGGTAATGTGAACGCACTATGACAGCTAGCATATCGAACCTCTGCTACCTGTCGTAGTGCGTTATTAAACACATTAAGTAATTCTTTACTATTTCGTCTTTAGACATATTAAGTAATCCTTTACTATTCAGCACCATATATTAATACTCAATCTATATTGGAGGTATCTTCAATGTGGATTTTCCTCGGCACACAAGTGCATATCGGGACTATTAAACAATTCTTCTTTCATAAACATAGCTTCATCGGTAAAAGTATGATTTTATGGAAACGGTCATTACGTTACAGTATTGTAGCCATGCAGGAAAGTCATGAGGAGGTAGTGAGTGAAGAGGCTGTAAGAGTTATTCATATAGAATTTCGCCATATCCTAAAACTATTAAATCTGCTTTGATGTTCAACAGCTCGAGTATTGCTTCTGGGCTGTCAGTAACAACTGTTAACACATTTTGTTTGACTATTAATGTGAGAACAGTTGCATTATATCCCATCGTATCGACCATTGACCACTTAAATTTTCCAGTTTCGCAAAGTTGCCCGTATATTGTTGCAAAAGTCGCAAACATGGGCGCTATCTGCGTGGAAATCTTAGCCTCTCAACCACTGCTATTATAAGTGCCATACTGTAAACCTATATCTTTCGTAACAGCCTATTTTATGTTTGGAACGTTGATTCCGTACGTAAATTAAATTTGTTTTTGTTATTTGTTCTTTTTGGATCAAATTCCGGACAGCCTAAATTAACCAATATCTCTGAACCGAAGCGTTCTCGATCACATGTTTATTAAGACTTTTAAACTCATTTTCCAAAATAAATTTAACCCTAAGAGTTTTTTGGTGGATTTCTCAATCACCTGTATATGAAACTATCTAGATTTTCAATAATAGTAAAGATCGTGTAGCATATCGTCTTTCTTCGAGCTAGACAATAATCCACTGGCGGTATAATTAATTCTTATTCTTAATGACCCTATATCCTTTTTCTCTTCAGCCATTTTAACTGCACTGTAAAACTGAGGAACATGCACTGTCAGGATACACAACGAGGTTGAATAATTTAGATATACAGACACAATATATACTAAGAGCAGCAGCAGTTTTGGCTGTTCATAAGCATTATTCTTTGTTAATCTGTTGCGAGCGTATAGACATACGAGATACATACCTACGAACTGACAGCTATACTTCGAAAATACACCCGTGCACCTATTTCTCTACACAGTTCTGCATTTTACAAGCAGATGGTCTGGTGGCGTAAAAACAACTCTGATGCCCAGAACTGGCGACCCTCAGTCAGGTGGCTATTGTCATTGTGCACTCTGATTTGCTATATGCAGGATCCATCTGAAGTGAGGCCCTGCAGGAGGGGTGTACCAGTGAAAGCTGCTGAATGTACTGCGAAAAATCGTTATTGCTATCTTATAGTCGCAAGAACCTCGCCCATAAATCTCTTAGTACAACAGATGATGGACTTGGCGCGACATATAAAGCAACGATTTTGAATAATATGCTGAATAACTGGTAGAAGACGAGTAAAGATAATTGGTGGACCGCGTCGACCAAGCGGCTTATACACGATATTGGAGCCTGGGTGAACACGGTACCATAAATGGATTATCATATCATATAATGCAATTCCTAACTAGACATCCTAACCAGGCATACTTGTATAGGTCTCGGCTAAGCCAAACACAGGAGTGCTGCTACTGCGACAGGATCGACACAGCAGAGCACACATTCTCTGAATGTCCAGTGTCGGTCTAGGAAAGACGACAGGTAGAGAAGATTGTAGTATTATTAGATATTATACTAACTAACAAGGAAGGCTGGACAGCAGTACAGAAGCGGATAAAGTGTATCATGGAACACAAAGAGAGCGATGAAAAATCGTTACAACATAAGTAATATAGAAGAAGTTTTATAAAGTTTGGGAGTTATCATACTGGCGAGTCCTACACAGACGTGTCAGAGAACGAGATAAGCGTTGTCCATAAAAGATTTTCCCCCGTCGAAAAAAACAAGTTCAAAAATACAAGACCGGCTAATTATTAATTATTCCAACAGTCTACAACAGCCGAATGGACGAGAAGACTAATACCTGAATTGACCCCATGGATCCAGTGCCAACACAGAACGACCGACTATTACCTGACCCACTTCCTATCAGGACACGGTAACTTCCGCAGCTACCTGAAGTGCATGAAAAAAATCGAGACTGACAACTGTCCTTACTGCCAGAGCACCGATACCCCCGGACACGCAATTCTGAATTGTGACAAATGGAGCAGACAGAGACAACTCTTGGAGCAGGAGATAGATGAGGTTCTGACGGAGGACAGCGTGGTAAGACTCATGATCGAAAGCGAGCCTAATTGGAGAAGAATCCACCAATATATTAAATGTGTCCTGTCGGAGAAGGAGAAAAACGAAAGAGTAGGAGAGGTCTAGGCAGAGGAGATATTGTGGAAGACAGCGGCAACTAGCGCGACTGAAGTAGTGCCTAACGGCGGTTCCAGCGAGCTAGAGAGATGATGAAGTAGGGGGTTTTTAGTCGGTAAGAGTCCGGCACCCACTGGTAGAAAGCCAGGGGTCCATGAGGATTTTCCCCCTATTATAAAAAAAAAAATATTAATTATAGTCTCAACGCAAATAGCCCTACTACTCGGAAGGAACTAAAACAATGAATACCTATAGAATTATACTATGTATGCGATTCAAATCAGATACTCTTAAAAAGGCGCCGATTTATAGCGCATACGTTCACAACATCATATCTTCAATGATATATGATTCAATAATTTATCGGAGTCGCAGCATTTCTTGAAAAGATAGGCATGTATCGGCATTAAGCGAAAGGTTTGTTTGTAAGATGTACGAGCAGTTATCAAACAAATTAGCAGAGGCTTAACGTTTTCTTATATCTGTCTGTCATTATAAAACTTCCATGAGTTCATTATAATTTCCGAAAATGTCGGAGTTTGTAATATTTCCTATAATTTTGTACAAATATTTCCCGTGATCATTTTATTGTAAAAAGTGTTTGTTTTTGTACTATCCATGATATCTAATTTTACTATGTACGTCCAAAGTCATTACGTATTTTGATATACACTTACTACAATTTCATATGCGATGGTTGAGTAACAAATGGTTGGTTGCGATGCGTTAGAAGATGTGTCGTTAAATGCGTTAATGTATTATTAGCAAGGCCAGTAAATGGCAATGAAATCAAACCATTTGGATCCAATATATAAGCAGCAACTATAGGACTGCGTAAATCTACTTCCCACAATAGATCGCCTCTTCTTCGATCCAAAGTTATTAATTTGCCCGTGGAACTAGAAGTGAAATGAACCAAATCTGAAAAGATATAAGTATTAGTATATTTGATAAAAATGATATTCAATCACTAACTATATCTTTGAACCATTTCCATACTCATTGGGCTAGCAGAATAATCATAGAAACTAATATTCCATTTACGATTACCATTTCGACTGTCAACCATCATTATCGAATACAGCGTTCTTCCGACGTAAACAGCATCTGGATTGTTAACAGGACATGTTGACCCTACATTATCCCAACTTAAAACATGTTGTCTGTGACCTGTTATTGGATCTAAGATAAACCACGTGTCTTTCTTTTTTCCTGAAATCAAGCAAGGAAATATTTCAAAGTCGAAGTTTTTTCATTTTACCAGAAAAAGAAAAGATAATTAGCAAAACTTTTGAAAGCGATAGCTTATGTTGTTATGGATAAAGATTATAGTTCTAATATATTAAATTTAGGCACTCAACATAATTTAATTGCATACGTGATAATATTAAAAATAAAAGTGTTATTTTAAAACCGACAGATTGTACATTTTTCATTTATCCTATTTTTTAATAACACAACATTAAAAAAGCGACAATATTTCCAATGACGTCAAGTTCGTACAAACAATTAACTACACCGCAATCACGTTTTACTATAAATAAATAAATATTTTATATTTCTGCGTTACAACTTGCTATTGTTTTATTTCATGAACGTCGTTACAATTAATTGTTATTACGATAATTTCGTTTAAACGTGTTGCTATGATATGATATATATTTTTTCTAGTTCGTTACTTTTATGATGCAGTCACGATGGAGTACAAACACTATTGAAAAAACAGTGACAAGGAATTATTTAGATCTTAGTACTTTATTGAGACTAAGGAAGATATTCACACTTAATTATATGATTTCTAGAGTTGATTTCCTATAAAACTAGGACAACAAATATTCCATAGTTTAAGGTGTAACTAATAGCTTTAGTCATTATGTGTCAATGTGAATGACAATTACATAGTGTTTTCTTTTTTGTAGTTGCACAGAGGTCGTTACAATACAAAAAAACTTATAAGTAGAGTGGACCAATTCGGAGCGAAAGCAGAGGCGTGACTAACGAATTGATTCCCGCGTGCCCGATCACACATACGATTACTTAGTATGTTGTCCACGCTCAACGTGTGTGCACGTATAATAGTAGCAGGAAAGTGTATTACGCCTCTGCTTTCGCTCCGAATTAGTCCACTCGACTTATAAGATTCAACTTGATATAGATGACGAAAATAAACGCTTAATTCGAAGGACTAACTGATCCATCGCTAAGAAATTGCCATTTCGTGTACCATCAGCTCTTCAAATAAATAACACCATTACGGTGATATTAACGAATAGCAATCTCTTGATGAACAATCATCTTGATATAAATTTAATCAATACTTACTACTTAGGCAACTACTTAAATTTTTATTTTTGGTTACACTTTAAAATATAATATTAATTTGGTTATACCGAGTGACAACGGAATAAGGTAACAGATTATAACTTTTTTATCGTGTAATAGATTAACTTGACATTTAACATTAAATTATTTCATGTAATCGCGCATCTTTCTAAACTTCGCCACCTCCTCTTTCATTTCCTGTTTAACCGGAAATGACATCAACTTTTTATTTTTAAATACAACTATATTTGTTTTTTGTTATATTCTGATCCGCTGATAAATTTAGAATACGTTGATATGTCACACTATAGGATTTTATCTCAAAATGATCGAGAATAGTTAGTTCCTGGTAACAACAATAAAGTGCACTTGAACACATGTTAATGATTATTTCTTAAAGGTTAGTTGCATAAACAAAATAACAAAGAATTTGACCTAGTCCATCTACAATTTTTGTCAAAAATATGATTTTGGAATAAAAATATGGAAAAAAATTGTTTTAACTGTTAAATAGCCTTAACTTTTTTTTTTTTTTAATAAACCCGTACTATTTTTATGCAATTATTTCCTTCGTGCTTTTATTTGCTTTGATTTCTTACTAACAGTACATCAAATTGTTCATAAATAATTAAGGATAAGTGCATTTATTACTGCAATGTACAAATTAATGGGGCTGACAATACGTGCGTGCATCTTTCACAGGTAGTGTGCCCTGATACAAAATTTCACTAACTGTCATTAATTGCCAAAATTACTAAGTAATCAGTAGAAGTTTATAAAGATGCGCGATTACATGAAATAATTTAATGTTAAATGTCAAGTAAATCTGTTACTCGATAAAAAAGTTATAATCTGTTACCTTACTCCGTTGTCACCCGGTATATGTTACCTATTTGTATCGAAATAAATAAATAAAATAAATCGAATAAATAAATAAATACCCACCGTTTATAATCAAATAAAAAATAGAAGATGAAAACCGAAAAACTATGCCATGCTTTTCCATATACCATTAGAGCAACTACAACGGGTAAGGGATACCAAAGATCACGATAACACGCCAGTGGTAATTAATATAATAATTTCTGATAATTTAAGCGATTTGTAACAACCTCAATAGTTTTTTAAATTTGTGGAAAGTCATTACTAAGCATTCTTATTGGGAAGAAGGCCGCCCACTCCGTGCTTCGTAATGAAGATTGGCTCATCTGTAATTACATTTTCACCATAAATCCTACAAGTTGACGATGAATTTCAACTAGTCTCGTATTCCTTGCGTTCAGAAACCGTATTACATTACGCACTTCAGAGTCGGCGGCCTCAAAAATTGTCTTAAGGGTAGTTCATAGCTCTGCGTTCGTACCTTTGCGTTGACCAATCGCTGCACGTTATTTGTATGCGCTTCACAGTCTATCCGCTGACGAATAAAGTTGATTGAAGTTGAACTTTGTCCGCTTCCGTTCACCCGTTGTGAGGTTAAATCTTGAAAATTGGTATGTGAACATACGTACGTACAGACGGAAAGCTATGAACCGCTAGGAAATTTTTATCCGTTAAACGTATCAACGCAAACGTACGAACGGAGAGCTATGAACTAGCCTTGAAACATTTGGAACGATCACTAGCAAGTGTAAACACAACACAATCAGCCCTATCGCGTATCAATGTCGTTTTTATTAATGATAATCGTTTTAAGTTACTTTACTATACAAATTAACGTACATGTTAAAATTTGAAACAACTGATCCCATCGCGTATCTTTATGTCGAAGCGATGTCGTATATACAGAAATGTAAAAATAGAATTAAATGTTGTACCAACTAAAGTAAGATAAATACATATACCGGGATATTATTTGCAACCTGTGGATTGCATTCTGGTCGATTGGAAATGAGGCGGACTTCAACTGTAAGCATGATTCGTCCCCTCACCCCGCAGTAGTACGGATGAGGGCTTCGTTGAATTGATTGAAACTGAAAAGATCGATGTGACAATAGCATTTTCTAGTAGTTAGCCAAGGGTAAAGAACAGTGGTGGGTACTTGCTGTTAGACAGCGATAGCATACAACACACAATTGTCCAGCAGAATAGCATGCGTATTTCTTGACTTTGTTGACTCATAGAAATCATTTTTTCATCCTTCTTTCACTCATATAAAGAGGATCATCACATTAAAAGTTAGCTCTTGGTATATTTGTGTCAGATGAAAAAGGATCGACGAAACGATGACAACTATTCAAACGATCATCGTCTAACTGTCAGATTTGTGTTGGTATTTTACGTTATGCTGTTTCTAGCAGCATCCGTTTAAGGGTATATAATCCATTGATTTAGTCAATTTTGAATCATAGCATCTGTTATACAACTAATATTTTCACTAACGGATGGTTGACTAATGCCCAAACTGAAGTTACCTCCAAAACAACATTGATAACTTCCGTGTCCAAAAACGTTTAATGACACAAGAATTTAAAATAGTTTGTTGAAAGTACTCTGCTATTAGTAAACAACCCAAATATATGCATTCGTTTCTAAAGGTATATCAGTTCTTTTATGTCGAAGTAATGGTGTCTCCACATGAGGTCTTAAGATTTCTGCTAAATACCGCGTTAGGTCCTTCGATAACCTAAACGATTTAATAAAATCTATCTGGTAACTCGAAACGATTACTTGTGTCTCTTATAGAACGCCGTAGAACCTTTAACCTATTAATAAAATTGGGGTTTTATCGAAGTGATATATTACCATACAGTTACCAATTAAACTTGCCATTCATAAATCTGTTGTAACTCCATTAATACGACCATGTTTAAATCGTTACCAAATGCTTCCGCAGCCATTTATTTGTAGTTGAAAAGAAAAAAAGTCAAGTTGACGATGTGCGTGTAGTTATAAGATGCAGGTTAAACCCCGTATTTAATTTTTGTCGTTTGTTAGCATATAAACGATGATACTTACCTATGTCGCTTCTATAATACGAAATACGCAATCGCACACTATCAAACTAACGACTACATGTTGAAAGTCAAACGTAACGATTCTCGTTAAAATTATACATACTGATACGCAATAGGGCTGATTGATACGCGATAGGGCTGGTGGCTGTAACAGCGTTAGCGGAGACTATGAACCACAGAGGCACTTATTCATGTATGCAACTACAACAATAGCGCTGTGGTGGCAGTAGAACGAAACGGTATTTACTTTCCGGATATGCCTCGTACATACAACGTGTCGATCGAGAGCTGAGACAGTAATCTTACATGTAAGTTAAATTAATACAAATATTATCTCCCGTCATTATTTGAGATCAAAGTCGTAAAGGAAAAAACTGTTCAGAATTAAAAGCTACATGTAATTTAATAATAATAATAATAATAATAATTCATGCCTTAGCATCCCTCAACAGCTTGCGCCAATTACAGGCGGCATCGGCTGGCCATGAGTTATTATTACGCCTGCGGCTGTAGACCGACTTAAGATGTGACCTTTCCGCATTTGCCGTGGAATTTGGAAAACTACAGAAAACCAAACTCAGAAAGGAAGCACCGGGGTTCGAACCCGGTACTGCCGGACTACGAGACAAGTGTGCTAGCCACTAGACCACTAGCCCGACTTTAATATGCAAAAAATCTTAATCTTCATAAAAACTTACGGTGGGAATCCCTGTATAACACCACTTTGTAAATACTACCTTTGCTTCCATTATAAAATAATTCATATTTACTTAAAATTAACATTGAAATCAAAGAATTGTAGCCAATACATGTCTATTTAACATAAAGAGGTTTTTATCATTTATTTGTAGCAAGTAATGTAGGTAGGTAATACATACTTAACGCAATAAGTAGTTTTGTGATTATTGCGACTATTATTGTGACTTTTTGCATATTTGCCACTAACTAGAGAATTGCAGGTAGCTTTTAATTCAACACAACTTTTTCTTTTTTAATGTTAATGTATGTAAGATAATCACGGGAGATACTATTTGTATTAATTAAATTTTACATGTAAAATTTCTATATTGCATATCTCAATCAACATATGCTGTATATATTTGACTATGCAATAAGATAAACAAATGTTTTAGTTTGCCTGGAGTCAAATGAAATATATAACATTTACAAATGTAGTGGTTTACAGTTGATAGCTAAGTTTTTTAAATGTATGCTTGTAGATTATCCGATGTAACTTTAATACTTTTCACTAACCTGTATATAATATACCATCAGTACTACGGCAAGGTGATGATGCAACTAATTGTGGAATAGTAAAAGGTAACTTTTTTAAGGGTTCTCTGTTATTTCCCAATAAATATAATGATCCATCACGCGGATCGGGTAAAAATAAAGGAACTATTGCATCTGTAGTATTCACAGGTACTTGAACAACAGGTCCTGCAAAAATAATAAAACAAAAAAGATAACCTCTTACTGCAACAGCATATTCGGAATAGTTACGTACTATCATTTATTTTCCATCTTTTTTTCCAGTTTGTTGTTCCAGAGCATGTAGATTTCCATCTAACGTCGAAAATAATAATAATCTGTCATTTGACTCTTGCGCAAGTTCAGTACTCTTAACATCATTCTAAAGATAAATTAATTTTAGTTGACTATTACTCTTGTTTCATATTAAGTCTAACCTGTTGTGAAACAACACTAGCCTGAGCTAATGCGCTGCATCTTAGAAAAATCACGCAAATCCATAATATATGTTTATGCATATTAGCACTTTAAAATTCGTATTTACGGACATTTAAGTTTATTTTTTAGCTTACCAGCGCCAGATATATGAAATTGATAAGTATTAATGCGGTGTTAATTCCATTTATATTCCAGATAATCACAGTCTTTATCACATTAAATGTTTTTGACAGATATCCATAATTTTTTGATTACATCTTCAACATATCGCGACATCTAGTAGTAGCTTAAATTTCTCTGTTTTACGTGGTTTTTAGCATGTTTTACTTCAACCATTTACAACCGTTCGGTAGCGTAATGTGAAATAAATGATAATAAATGTAAAATAATGTAATGTAATATAAAATAAATGACATAAATGATGTTATTCTATTCAAGTATTACCTATAAGTAATTCTAACGTAGTAAACGTTAATAATTTTTAATGTGTATTACAGAAATATTGCTATTTACTTTATTAATTACGCCTCTGTAATAAATATAACATACCGTTTTAGACAAAAAAAACTGTCTGTATTCTCATATAGCGTATTGTCCTAACTTTTACAAAATTTGTCAAAACGATTCTCACTTTTTTGCAGAGTTAAAACGTTCTTGTTTTTTGTCTATTTAGTTAGATACTATACTGTGCCTAAACCCCGTTTTACATTATCATATTTTGTTTGACAACTAGTTAGACAAACTTTGTTTGAGATATTTTTGAACAAATAGTATGAAATTATAGGTACCAGATAAGTATAAAAGACTTTCATCTAATTTCAATTCTAATTACTACCACCCGTCAAATTTAAATATTTTGGAAAGTAAAGATTAGCTGTTTGTCAAAATATCATAATATTCACTTATTGAAGTTTTACAGTTGTCACAAATCAAATTTAAATTTAAAAATCATGTCATAATATTCACTTATTGAAGGTTTTATTCGTATGACTTTTTACTTTGACAAATATGACAAATTTAAATTTAAAAATCAGGTGTATCATCTTTATCGTCTAACATAAAATTACAGAAGTGTTGCCAACTTAAGTCGAATATTTACAATCATTTATAGTCGTGTTTCATTGTATTAAAAATGTCTAGGGAAATATAGGGAAATTTTCTGTAAAAGTTTAGGGAAATCTTAGAATCTTCTCCGAAACACTGAGAGACTTATATTTGTCAAGGAATTCATTTCAAATCTGCGGCCTAAAAATTATTCAGATATGTATCATCTTTATCGTCTAATATATATTAATTATCTTATAAAGTGTGACGTATAATCATTATCATAAAACTATAAATGTTTGTAACAAATATTTACTTTGGCAACACTGAAAAATTGGCTTGCCTGGTTATTTAAGTTTCAATTTGGATGATATATGTCACGTGTATAAGAGTGACGCATTCCACGTTAAAAATTGGACCCTTACGCTATTAATTGGACACTCTGACGGGCATATGGCGTACTAAATTCGGTAAACAACCACGATGGCGGCATTATTAAATTACTATAACATATTTTCTTTTGTCGTACTAAATATGTTCTTCTTCAAATCCTGTTTCGTGTTTCGATCTTATTTGATCTCATCAGTTTTTCTGCGATATATCTATAAATTCTGATCAGAAATCACAGAATGATTTTGTTGTCACATCTGTCTAATTTATTGCGTCGTTTTGTTTGTCTTTCATATAAATTTTCTGCTTCATAGGTTAAAATTAATTGAGTAACTCTTAATTTTTTTGTGTTTTAGACATTAGAAGACGCTTGTGACAAATATCATCAATATAATGAAATTTCCTGATAATTTCAAACAATGCCAGCGACACCTGAAATGTGTGATATTTAACAATTGTTCTTGAACTAAACACTCTGGTTGATAAATTCGTAAACAACCACGATGGCGGCATTAAAATTACACAAAATATGTGTACCATCAGAAAAAAATATAGAAATCACAGACACGTAACCATATAAATAAAAATTAATTGAATAACTTAATTTGTGTCATTTTTCATGAAATTTCTGAATAGAATTTATTTAACAATTGTTCTTGATCAAACAAGTGATGAAAAACTTCAACAACACAACCTTTTCTATCGTAAATGTTATTAATATGTAATACCAAACTAAAGAGTGGGATAAAGAAAACTAAAAGTATGATGGAGTTCTACATTAGCAGAAAATAAAGAAGATTTACAAACCTATCACCTTCAGGTAAATTAAGCTTTCTTAGAAAAAATCCACATATGTATGTAGATAAGGTGACAACTTATAATTTAAATCATTTTATCATTAATTGGAAAAAAAGAATCTTCTAATTCATTCTTATTGTATTTCTACCACTTTCAGGTTCAATAGATAAATGATTGTAGATGAGATAACTTGATAATTTTATTTAAAATACAAGTTTTAAAATTTGGATGAAAATTTGGATTTGTATTAAGATCATAACACTGACATAATACACCAAGCAGATTCTCTAGCGATCTTGATTAATGATCTTGTTTGCAAGTGTCTAGTTTATTGCACAAGAAAATAAAACCTTGAAGAATATGAATCAAACTCACTTTCACTGGTAGTGATTTTATGACAGCACTGTAGGTGTTTCAAGTACGATGTGCTACTTAAACTTACGTAACTTTCAAATTGATAGTGCTCAATTTTTTCAAGGCTTTCATACTACAATTTTAGTATTCTGATTTACAAGTAACACAACAAGTCTATGATTGGAGCCTAAATCTGCATAACTTACAACTTTGAATAGAGTTTAACCATACCTGTTCTCTATCATTAGAAGGGAGGGTAAAAAAATGTCTATTTTGATAACCCGAATCTGGTAAAATATTGAAATAATATCGACTTTCGCAACCTGGAATTTTACATTTGTATTTGTGTACACTTGAAAAAGTCTTAAAAATAAATTTTTACCTAATTATTACAATGAATTATTATTACTCCAGCAACAATTAATAAAATAAAACAACAAGTAAGGATAACAAAACTTACCCAAAACTTCACTGTTTTCTTTATAACCATATAACCTCACAAAATAATTTGTAAACACTACTAATTTGTAGATATTTTCGTTACCATGCACTGTTGCCATATCGCACACTTTTATAGCTAACCATATTTATTCAGATTTCTTGTTAATAAGAACAATAAAAAAACGTTTTTGTCACAATAACGCTAAAAACTTTCTCATTCTTCATATTAAAACCTTCTTTGATGTTTGATTATCATTCCTTTAGATACAAAGCTTACAAAGATTTGGCAACAATACAATATTTAGTACTCCATATGAATCAAAGATAGCGCGCACATCTTGCCCGAAATTTCAAATTTGAACGAAATGCCCGTGCGTATAATGTATGAAAGCTTTATAACATACTTACATCTTGCATTTGTAATTAGAAATAAAAGAAGTTAGTAGGTATTCTGAATACTAAAATCTTGTAATAGCCAAATAAAGTGTTTTAGGTATGACTAGTATAACAAACTGCTATGTGCAACCAATTGGCAATGGTTATAAAAGAGTAACACTACCACATCAACAAACTGTCTACCTTGGAAGAAATCCCAAAACCTGTATTCAGGATACAGCAGTTTCGAAAAATCAGTTATCTTTAAAAGCAGATTACAGGCGTAAAGTTGTTGAATGTGTATGGCAAGGTATAAACCAATCTGGATATAATGGATATACTATGAAGAAAGATACAACATATAGTTTTTCTCATGGAGATAAAATAGAAGTTGTACTAGGAAAATTTATGTATGAAGTAGTTTTTGAATCACAAGATTTAAACACAAACAGTCCCAATAAAAAGTTGAAATTAAGTAATGCAAGTTCTAGTGTGGAGGAAAGTACTGTAATACCAAATCATTTCAATGGAAGTTGGCAATTTATTGATAACTCCCTTTTGATTTATACACCTGATGTTGATGTTAAGGGTAACAAAATTGCATCTTTTGATTTAGATGGTACATTAATAAAAACAAAATCTGGTAAGAGATTTCCTGTAGATAAAAATGATTGGGTATTTACCTTTCCAAATGTACAAGATAAATTGAAAGAGCTCTATTTAGATGGTTATAAAATTGTAATATTTTCTAACCAACTACGACTCGCCAAGAAAAGCAGTCAATTCCATCTTTTAAAGAAAAAATTGTTAACATTATTCGTAAGATTGGAGTACCAATCCAAGCGTTTTTAGCAACACAACGTGATATATATAGAAAACCTCTTCCTGGTATGTGGAATTGTTT
>CM043022.1:46596607-46781964 GCA_023690525.1 Holotrichia oblita
CAAAAAAGTATTTTACAAACGGAACGGAACAAAATTTTGTGGTTGGAGATGGACTATCACGTGAAAATATTTCTGAATAAATAGCATACTCTTAATGTATCTGTTTTGTGACCTTTATGTACTTATCTTTCAATTCCTGAAATATTTCCACTTGTAGGTCATAAAACAACAATTAATTAAATACCAATTTATTCCAGAACATATAATATTATGTTTTCGTTAATGACTAATGAGACTTCTTCAGTGGAAGATTTTGACATTTAATATGTGTGAAAATAGCAATAATATAAATGGCCATGCCTATCAACAAAAATATCTAAAAAACAAACAAACAAAGAAATATATCGAATTTTAATAACATTTTCAAATAATAATGAAGAATATATTGGTTTAATACAACTATAAAAATTAAAATCATTTGAACTGTTCGTACATCAATATATTTTTTGTCAAGCTCTAACAATTCTGTTTAAGGACTAGGGAAAAACATGGCAAAAATCCTAGTCAAGAGCTTAAAATTAATAAAATTCAGCCGTGAATTAAATTATCACTTAAATTATCTATATCAGCTTTAAAATTTACCACGCTTTCATCTTTTTTAAGGTATATCATTTCGTAAATTAATCTTTCTTTATAATTATTTTCCTTTTTTAAAATTTTAGTGTTTTGAAAATCAAAATTATGTCGTCTATCTTTAAAGTGTTTAGATAAAGCAGTTTCGGCGGTGACGTTATGTGTACAGTGTATTGGTGATTATAATCAAAGTAATGTCGTTTATAAATTAGAGTGCAAAGATTGTAATAAATGTTATATCCGACAAAGCAAACAATATTTAAAGAAACAAATTTATAATCACCAATACTATGTTACACATAACCTCACCGCTGAAACTGCTTGCTCTTAGTAATTATTAATCACTTGTATTACTAATCTCTTGAATTCACCTATTTAAAATTTTTAGTAACTATTCATTTTAAAACACCTTTAAAAAACTTCTTGAATAGTAAAAAATAACACAAATAAAATTATCTTCTCACAAACATAACACCTTACTTTGGTTAATCTAACTGAATCAGTATTTTTTTAGTATTTGGTATTTAAAAAACAAAAAAGACAATCAATTGCCATTTATTGATAAGTAGTAAAAAAACTTCTTACTTGTTACAGGCCGGAGCGCTATTATGGCATTTAGAATTACAAAGTAATCCTGATGACTTGCTAGTGCATTTCTTCGACAAGCAGTTTTTGAGACAGTTAAATTTTTTGAATTCTTGTCCTCTAGTCAACGAGAATTTTCCGACAATTTCTCGAAGACACACCTCTTTAAGTTTAACAACTTCTTCTATCTTTATAGAATCCTCTGAGCATGAGGTAAACTGATTCTGTGTGTAAAGCTGCTTTAGTACTCCAACTTTGGTACCCAGTTAGTAAAACTCTTTGTCCTTTACATCTACCACAACTGCAATAATGCTTTTCGGGTCAGTTTTAGCTCTGTCAATATTAGGCACTTTCAGTCTTACATTTTGGCAAGCTTTCGCACTTCGATATTTATCAGCCGACATCGCCTTCATCTTTTCAGCTTGGTTTTCCAAATTGAATTATCTAGGCAGATTCTCTTTTATTTTTTGGTACTAGAGCTTGAGTTGCGTTTCCGGCCACTGAATCGATATGTCTCTGAATCGTTACATTGGTAGCATTGGTTATTTGCTTCTCCTTCCTTGTGTTTTGTTCCTCACACTGTCACTGTTTATATCCACTTCTGACTCATTTTCAACAATGTTGTTTTCCTTGCCCTGTTCAATTATGTACATCTTTGACGTTAATATTTTCTTCCGTATTGTTTTGCGAATGCAACAAATTCCCTAAATCTTCTTCAGATTTTACTAGTCCTATCATATCTTTAGGATTTGCTGACGTCGCAATGACCATTTTCATTGGACTACCAAACATTGCTTTTTAGGGAGAGCATTTAATTCCCCTCTGATATGCTTTATTTTCATGGCCTGGATGAATTTTAAGCCCTCTGACCACTTTGACGACTGATTGGTTTCCATCCACGTGCTGAGCATATTCTCAACATCTTGATTGGCACGCTCCACTGATCCTTGGCTATGTCTAGGCTTTCCATGTACGATTTTAACATTCGACCACATAGAGCATAAATATTCAATTACTTGGTTACAAAATTCTATCGTAATGAAGAATGTTCGGTGTTCCAGAAGTTGTGAAAATATTCAAGAAATGGTACGCAACTTCTGCTGCGCGATTAGTTCGAAGTGCATTACGGATTACAAATTTAATTAGGTGGTTTTGGTAGACTAAAATGAATTTATAATTTCCGTCAGGGTTGGTTTGTAGGTCTATGAGATCTATTTGACAACGCGAGTTCATTTTACTATGAAGTCTATGTTTGATGACAATGCCCTTTTTCAGGGTCTTGTGTTTCTTTTGACAAGGTTGGCATAGCTTCAAATATGTCATAGTAGCCCCAACTGTTATGTTTTTATACTTGCGGTTACATTCCTTAAGCATACTTGTCCTTCCACCATGTTCAACAGCAACATGTGTTTCTTCAAGAATGTTGAATAAGTCGTCGTAACAAACGTAATACTTGAGTTCTCCATTCTCCTCCTTCATCGGCGCAATTAGCTTTTCTTCGCCGCTTATAGTCAAAATATCCCGCATCGACGCTCGAACGCAGTACTGCCGGACTATGAAGCAGGTGTGCTAGCTACTAGGACACCAGCCTGGCACTTAATGAATCTGTTCTATCCATTCAGCAATGTTTCCTCAAACTTTGTCATCATACCTCATTACTTTCTGTGAAGGCTCAGGCTCTCCTTTCTTATTCATAGTTGCAACTTAGATAAAACATGAAAATCAATTTGATGGTAAAACAAGAATTAGCTCTTATCTACGCAGACCAAACGTCTTTTTGACTCTTACAAATTTTTCACGCGCAATAAGCAGATAACTAGTCACAAGACTACTACTACACTAGACACGATTTTGGCAGGCCACCTTGTACTAAAAGTTAGAACGTACTAAAGTATATATACAGACGCATATCTATCAGGGATGGAAAGAAATTAGAAATTTGCTACCTGCCTCAATTTGATTCTTCCTTTGTAGTTACGAGTTAACAAAGTAATATAATATAAGAAAGTTAGAGCATCGGTACAGAAGAGGAAAACAAATGAAAAATATTTAAACGGAAGAATGAACGCTGGTGAAAGATACTATGAAAAGAGGAGGACACGCACACGCACAAATGAGACGGTGCAATACCAAATTTTTGTAAGATAATTTGGTATAAATATAGGAAAACTGACGTTGATTTACTGTCTTTATTTATTTGAAAATTATAGTTGGATTACAAACATTGCAATTATTGACATTTTCACTTCGGTATTCACTTTTACGGTGTTAATAGGGATATTTGGCTTACAGTCGACTTTGTTCTCTTGACATTCCATTGCACTGCCGTTAAGCTATAATTTATCAGTAGATTTTGTGAAAAAAATAAAGCTTTATTAAATTTAATATTTTACAATATTTAGGTAACCAAAGATATTGCGACCGCCTCTTAAAGGAAGACGAAATCGCAACCAAACATATAATAGCCTTTTAATGGATAACGTACTTCATATCAATACTAACTGATACTACACTGTAATTTGCACTGATTCTAAGTTGAAAAGAATTATATCCAGAAAACACGTTATTTCATTATACGTCTAGTGATTAATTTCAGATCGTATGCCCATGGTACATGCTTGAACTTCCACGATAACCTTTTCCGACGTTATAGGAAAGTAATCTACATTTGAAAGGAATTACCGGTAGCAGGTGCGAATATATAATATAAAGAGAGCTCGAGATACCATGCATCTTTTTTTGTTTTTTTGTGGATATTTGCGGGAGCATTCATATTTTATTGGGCGTGATTCGAAACGCTGAGAAAATAGTCTCGACCCACGCGCCAGATCCAATATTTATTTTTTGTGCGTCGGTTGCGCTACCAATAGCAGGTGCAATACAGGTTCAGCTTGATAGCGGAAGGGTCTTGAAAAAGACTGAAAACAAAAAGTTACGCACGCAGTGGGAAGCACTCCGCTATGGTGAATAGAGCCTTGATTTATTGACGTCGGTTAAAGGTATTTATTGCTAGACATTTGAATAAATTTGCACTTATGTAGCAGATGTTTTTTAAGTAAATGCCAGGTAGTCTGTTTTGCATTATCTTCTTACTTAAGTATCGTATAACTTTATACGGCCCTAAAATTAGCTCATTTTCGAAACATCTATTAAACAGGGTTAATTTAGTTGAGTAATCTGAAGCTGTCGCTGTAATTTTCAACAGCTCTCTCACAACTGCAAAAATATAATTTTGAAACGCCAACAATGTGATAATGTTTTAACTATGAAAAGAAACATGTTATTGTTAAGATCAGTTGAAAATAAGGGCACAACTAATGGTAATATTGTTGAAAAACATTAGTATAATGTAAGAGAAGAATTAAATACATAGAGAACAGGAAGGCATTAATTGAAGAACAGGATCTAGTCCACTAACAATGTATTACTGTGGAGAAATGAGTATATGATATTCAGTTTTTTAAACAGATGGTAGGTCTATTTAAAACGTAGATAGGTATGCACAAAATACAAAAAAAGAAAATTGTGGCAGGATTAGTTTATAAAATATGAAGACTACATTAAAACGTCAATATCTAAACAAAAAATAAGCTATAATTTCGTTCTAACTGATATTGACTAAACATGTAACCTAACAAAATACACTTTGTTAGGTTACCGAGTTAACAGTGATTTAATTTTGAGTTAGATTATATCTGTGTATTGATGTGATAAAGCTAGTTGTATTTATGAGAAGCAGCCTTGTGAATTTAATATGTTAATGAATGTTGCACCAAATGCTATGGATATATGTATGTAGAAGTTTACTGTACATAGTGCTCATATTGTTTCTGATTGATAATTCCTGCAAATTGATGAACCTTCTGCGAAAAGTGCTGTACACAGTACATTATTCTTCTGGTAGAAATATTAACGCGAAGAAACAATTACAACAACAAAATAGAAGCTAGCGACATACCAGAAATATTAAGCCCAGTGGTTACGGATATTGTTTGCTTAATATGCAATATTTAATTCCTGTAGTTAAATGTAGGCATGGTCATGGTTATTTCGGAGAACCAGAAATAATTCACCGGTTGTATAAAATACTAATATGTCAGTAGCCATGTGTAGGTAACAAACCGATGAAAATATGGCAAAAATAACATTCCACATATTGTAACAAGTTGTCTGTTTGGGAATCCTAAGAGCGATGCTTATCTGCTAAACTGTCTCGATGGAAGTGCTACTGTGCCTAATACTTATATACCTGCTACTCAAAACAAACTACTGTGGCACCGTTTTAAAAATGGCTTAACTAACCACCTAAAAGAATGCAAATGCACAATCACTAGACAAAGCAACAGGTGATATTTCGATCAAACTGAGACATGAATGGTCATTCGGCGTACCATTTTCAACCCGTGAGGAATAGAGCTCTGTTGGATGATATTTCGTTAAATCAATAAAATATCTGGTGTGTACACACTCACCGAAGTTCCGTCTATTTTTATAGTTCCCCTATAAAGATTGAGCAACAATATGAGATGGGAATTATCTAGAATTACATTTCTGAACATAAGGAAATAGTATAAAAATTATTTTGTCAATACCGCAATTATTAAATATGTAGGGGAAGTACCTGCCCATCAAATAAAAGATAATTTAAATTTACCAGACGTGCACAACAAATTTTATCCGGCAGTAAACGTTTTCGGTGGTTAAAAAAAGGTTTCAAGACCATCCTTAAAAAAGCACATAAACAGGAAAAATCGAAATTTGCGCAAGATCATATGAGATGTGATCGTGAGTGGAACAGCCTCATATTTTCTGATGAGATGAAATTTAACTTGGAACTGAAGTTACGATGAGCTGAAATTTTGGTAGCAGTAGTATAATGCTCTGGACGGGTTTTACTCATAACAATAAATATTACGCATGTCTAGATAAAATCCCATCTATAAAGATTAAATCTTCAGGGAGTGGCGGTCGTTAGAAATTAAGAGTTGTAGTGAAATAAAAATGTCGGGTGATCACGACCAAATTCAAAAAAAAAATAGACATAGCTCAATTTTTCGTCATGAAATCAAAGTTTATGTAAATTATATGACATGAACAGGCACGTATACTAACGAGATGTCAACTGTTTATAGTACGAAAAATAGATCTAACTTTGCGGCAGGATTCGGGCATTTAATAATTAAGCTAGATTATAATATCAAGCTACTTTACTGCTATAATTATATATTTGCTTATGAGTAAGCGTTATTTAGTAATTATAAATGCAAAATGCGACGCTTGTACGTGAATCTATGTGGTATTTGATTTAAAATAACTGGTATTTATAATGTACAGTTTTTGGTATTTTTTTCATAGAATCCCACCTATTAACTTGTCAGTGGCAAATTAGACTTTCCTATTAAAATTATTTAGATTAACGCAACGATAAGAAAACTTGAAATATTGGTGCATTTAAAGCTACCGGAAGATTCCACTCAAGATCTAGTAAAAGAAATTCTTTTTTTGTAATTTTATTCGTTATGTTAAATAATTACTGTCACTTTTCCATTAGATGGTCCTTTTTAAGGTATTGATATATAAATTGAACAACATGTAATTAAAATAAACTACAGTTTTTTAATATGATTTCAATTTGATATTATGTAGATCCTGTAAGCATTACATCTCTATTAGATAAATGTTGGTGATACCTACATAGAGTACCTACATGCCCATGCATGAGCGTGATGCACGAAAAGTTTAAGTTCTTTAATAAATAAAAAAATTGAACTTTTTTGGCGCAGTTTTAATATACCTACCTATAGTTGGTATTAGAATATTTCCGTTATCGGTTTGTGTTGTATACAAATATTATGTACTTGTGTGCTGTACAGATATTAAATTCTGTTGAAATAATGAAAGACTCCCAAACACTTATAGATATGTATTACAATTAACCAAATGCTAATTGCAAACAGTAATATCAATAACACGAGCGTGGACTACTTTCAAAGTCGTATCACTTCGAACAAGGATAAAGTTGAGTGAAAGAAATAGCGATAAGCGCTACCTTCGAGTTAATTTTTGTTAATTAATTACTGCCCTTAGCGCGATTTTTGCCTTAGGAATTACCCAACTTTATAAAATTTTTGATGAAATGATGGATTCATCCTATTTCCTTGGCTATGGCGCGGTTTGAAAATCCTACCTGTTTATAACAATTTAATTTTGTTTTCCTCCTCGGATAGCAATTTACCTCTCGGTATTTTTATAAACTATGTACACTTTGACAATATATGTAGGTATGTGCCGGGATATTATTTGCAATCTGGCCGACTGCATACAGGCGCACGATTCATCCTCCTCACCTCGCAGTAGTATGAATGAGGGCTTCGTTGAATTGATTGAAATTGAAAAGATCGATGTGACGATAGCATTTTCTTGTAGGTAGACAAGGGTAAAGAACAGTGGTAGATAGCTGCCGTTAGACAGCGATAGTATACAACACACAATTGTCCAGCAGAATGGCATACGTATTTCTTGACTTTGTTAACTCGTAGAAATCATATTTTCATCCTTCTTTCACTCATATAAAGAGGATCATCACATTAAAAATTAACTCTTGGTATATACATATATATTTAGCAATAAATAAATTTTTGATGATGTTTAGAGGCTTTTCTACACTGAAAGGTAATGTCTGATTTCTTAGGATGTTGGTCTAACTCTGTAGCATTATATAAATTTTACTCGCTTGTATTTGCTTATACGGTAGGTACTTGCCCACCATATCTCACAGTTGTGATATCGACAAAATAATGTCTATTTTTTACGTTCAGAAACGTAATTTTAATTCCCAATTCATACAGTTGCTAAAAATTTTTAAGGAAACTACAAAATTAGACGAAACTATAGACATTTTTGTTAGTGAATTATTATTTCTCTGTTAATAACCACACTGTATTGTAAACGTGTTTTAAAAGAGGTATGTTGGATTGTAAGACGAGTTATACAACAGTAACAGTCAGTGACGTTCATGCGAATGATACATCATTTTAATGACATGTGCATTGAATCAGCTCTAGTTAATATTAGTTCATTAAGTACCGCGAAGTTGAGTGGTCGAAGCTGGGCTACTTGGGGGTAGCCCAATCATGTGGGTTTGATGTCTACACGCAAGCCTTGTTCAAGATCATTTAAAATGTGTACGCGGAGTCATATGTCTACAAAAATACTAAAGCACAAAGAACAACAATTTCAATTTATCCAGTCGTAATTAAATTGTTAGGTAACGAACAATTTTTTTTTTATGTTTCTATTATGTATGCATAAAGGAATTATTATTCACTGCATTTGTAGAAGTTTGTTTTTGTCGCAGTTTCCGGCTAGTATTAGAATTATGTTCTGGATGGAGGTAAAAGTAGTACTCATAGCGATAGAAGTAGGAGAAGCTGTTAAAAGGTGCCCCCGAAATTCGGTCCTCTTTTTCTTTTGAAAAAAAAATTAGTTTCCAGTAATTCTAACTATTAATGCAATCGTTACAATAATTTTTCTATATAAAGAATTGATTTTTGGGATTAAATTAGAGGTGTTGGTTATATAGTTCTGTACGTAAATTATACTTTGTGATACATAACTACAGGTGATGGAACACCAAATTTTTCTACAGCATAAACAGATTGTTACTGAGTCGTGTGATTTGATATTGAAGTCTGTTTTTCTCTGGAGGTGTAGTAAGAATTTCCTTGAAATGCAAAATTGTACAGCTGAATTTTATAACACAGCAATAGTTTAGAAGAATTTGTTGATGGTTTCGGGAATTCAAATTGCCGATTTGCCTTTTAATTGAATATAAAGTATTACAATATTTTCCATAATTATACATAAAATTGTATTTGCTTCGTAAGTTAAAGGTAAAGCCATAATGCAGTAAGAGCGCCATGGATGTTTACAAGTAACTCAAATTATCTTTATCAACTAAACAACTTCTCAGATTTGTGAGATTAAAATAAAGTTCTCATGTATCCTGTCGTCTTGCTGTACTTACAAACCTACACTTGTTACTCGTGTAACTTTGATTTTTTACGTAATCACGACAATGTTTACAGCGAGTCGAAACACAACTGCAGCACCATTAAGAAGAGTTTCGATTGCTCCTAACCTGCCAATGGATACTCTATTGCCTTACAAGAGCTATAAATGATAACATCAGATTTACGGCCATGTTTATCGGGACGTAATCAATAAATTTCGTTCGCGATTAATATGAAGCACCAACCATAAATAGTTTGCAATATATTGCTTGTGAGAACCGTCTTAAATTACAATACAGTTTCTTATTTATAATAAAGCTCCATCACAACCATTACTTCAAACACATACGTATGTGAAATATATATAATATGTATGTGAAATTCTACAATGGCCGGAAGCTTTTGATGATATATGGACATATGTATGTACAATGAATATGAAATACAAAAACGTTGTATTTTACTACTTTCTTTCTAAAGAATATATCGCTGTTCAAATACAGGTGTACCAAAAAAATGAACATTTTGCAGGAAATCAACCCGTAATTTATTCTTAAAATTAAGCGCGTGTAGTATGTCGATGAGAATTTATTTGAATTTTCTTCTTTAAACGGGTCGATAGCAGCAGTGGTTAGGCGGCTGACTATCGTTGTGGCGGAACTATAGCAGCCGGGTTTCAATTCTCCGAAGAGACGGTGAATTTTTTTCGGAGAATTGAAATCCGGATCGACTTACCATTCGCTGTTGGGAGCAAAGTGATTAACAGCGCGGCATTATAAAAGGCGATATGATGCTGTCACAAAGCCATTAGAACATAATTAGACACACACAGAAATTGCACCGCGATACAACTTACGGAGTCATTGCAAGTAAGCACCCACCACACAAAAAAATAGAAAATATTTCTCAAATTTTATGGCGCAAATTTGATATTGTTCTAAAAATGTTTTTAGCGAAAATTTTTGAAGAATTTTTCTAGATTTTTTTCTCCTCTGAAACAATCCAGAAAAATAATTGCGTTTTTTATGTTACAGATGTATAGCTCTTTAGCAGGATATTTGTCACTATAAGTTGGTTTATGATATTAATCTGGAATAATAGCATTGTTCAAATTACGAATAATTTTGATGTTTAAGAACATGAAGCTGTGGTCTTTTTGACGTTTAGCAATATACTGTAGATTGTTGTTAAGTTCATTAAAAGTTTGTGCAGTGAGTCTTATCGTAACTAAAATGACAGATAGAATGGCAGTAGATGAAATAGAAGATTGGAATTTACGTTGCTAAGAATGTAATCTACCACAATTTGGTCTACAATAGAGCCGAGAAGTAGTAACGTGTATGCATTAAAAATATGTTTCTAGCAATTCCCATTAAATGGGAAATAGCAATTGTCAAAGATCAGATTCAGACAGTCTTTAGAGGTATACAACTTGAAATTGCATTGATTTGCAACAACAGGTTATTGATTTTGGACAACTGTATTGGGATGCTGATGAAAAGCGAGACAGCATCGAGAGAGAATAGATTATATTCGTTGGGTAGTAGGCTGTAAAATAAAAAAGCATCAGATAGAATAATAGAAGAAAAGCGTTTGGATAATACATAAGTCGGACTGGGTTGAAATTAGTCAATTGTCGGAGGTATTATATAATTAAAGTGGAATGTGAAGGGCGATAAAATTAGATCTTGCATTCCTAGTTGCGCTGACGAGACTTGAAAGGTCGAAACCACGTGGCTCGCTTCTAATACGCGATCTATGTTCATTGCACGACTTTTTTCATATTTGATTTTGTTACTTGTTCTTTTTGGATAAGCGAATTTCTCAGAATTGACACGTTTTTGACCACATTTTTATCTTTTGTACAGACAGTATTTAACATATACGGCTATGCGAGTTAAACAGAGGGGTGAAAATAAGCATGAACTAAGTATTTTCGTAGCTATGATTACACTAGCCGAAACTTTAAGTTTTTTTTTTTAGTAAATATTGTAAAAATGGGTGTATACTTCTTACAGTCTTTAACCAAAAACAAGCAAAAATCAAATGTTTCCACTACGTCTAGTTTTAGCGTTATAATCATACTACGCTAGCAGATAAATGATAATTATATTTACAAATTTTATTAAAAAGTTATAAAAAATTATAAAAGAATAGATAAGTAAAAAAATATTTACATAACAAATACTATGTTTAGTTAGTAGCAAGAATATAAAAATACTTAACTGTTCACAAAGGAAAATCGCTGACATTCCAAAGATTTGCCTTTTTCCTTTTATGTTCGCTATTGAGTTTTCTGATAAGAAACCAGCAATAATCTCTATCTGCGTTTCTCCTGTTTATCACTCAGCTTTCCTAAATTAGTAGGATAGAAATCCAAATGTGACTGCAAAATATGAACTTTGGGTGACGTTCGGCACACTAAATTTTTATAGTTTTTTATAAAATTAGGTACGATATCTTGGTGGTTTCCACTCTCTTGATTTTCCAGAAAATTTTTGCAAACATTTTAAAAGGAAGTCCATGCTGCCATCTCTAAATCGTACACTGTACGGTTAAAATTTTCGTGTAGGAAAAGGTTCTTAATTTGTGGGCTAACGTATACCTATTACTTCACGAACGTCTAGTGCTTTCACAAAATCAGAAAATGTGACGTGATACCCTACGTTATAATATAATTTTTATGTTTAAAGCAATGCAAAATATTAAAATTTTAGATTGTTGTCAGTTATAAAAACCGTGTCGGCTAATGTTATTACCGGTTCAAATAAAGAAAAAGCGTTCTTGCGTTTGTTTTAAGATTATAAGCGGAAATACCACAGATTTGATTATTTGAGTAGATTGTATACGATAAACAAGATTAAGCTGCCTGCTTTTGCTTCTCAAATGATTTTTAGGTTACCAAAATAATATAAAGTAGTCTGTTATACTTTAGTTGTTACATTATACATAGTAGAGGGGTTTGTCTGAAAATTGTATAACTGATATTAAAAAAATTATTAAATGTAAAGAATGTATTATTTCAATCGTTTTTTTTTTGTCAGAAATAAGGCCATAAGACACAGATTTACAGTTTTGACTTAAGCTTGTACTGATGCTTGAGCACGCGACCTTGACACATTCGTATTGTATAACCTAACCTACCTCATGTGTGAAAGTCGTGTGCTCAAAAATCTGCATAACCTTAAGCATCTACTATAAATCTGTGCCTAAATGTATACTTAGAAAGTTAATTTCAAACTTGCTTAAATATCAACATTTAAGTTACACTTGTCTAAACTATTAACTCCTCCAATTATAAGTGTAGGGAAACTAGAATGTGGTACTCGGTAATATAGATTTTATCAATTTTAATTCTAATTTGATACTAGGCATTGCGCTGTTCTAGTATTCAATTGTCGTGACAGGTAGCGTGCAGTGTAGTTGAGTTGTGTTAAATGTTTTACTACATTTTCATTTTCGCAGCCATTGTTTAATGAATTTTGCTTTACAAACAGACACAACCTTTGTCAATGAATGATTGTTTATGATTATTTGTGCTATGTTGAATGGGATGGAAAATTGAAGTATTGTTGCATGTACGATATACTCTTTTCTGCAGGTGGATCTCCTTGCAAAATTTTAATTATAACTGGTTATATTAATTTAGTCTTCGTAGTCTAATCTAGTGGAATTATTCTGTTGTAAGAGGTGATAGGCAAACAATCGCAAACGAATCTGAAAAAAATCCTAAATCTAATTAAAGAATATGTTTTAATGCAAACGGAAATTAAATTGAAAGATATGTAGTTATGTGCGTAAAATACTGAGTTACTCGGACTACGTAATTTATTTAATAAAAAATACTTAAAAATTGCACAAGGGCTAATTGCATATAATAGCATAATCAGCCAGGCATAGTTTTTTAAATGGCTTTTCCCGTCTATTGATTGGTATGAAATAAGCATATGACTAATTTTTTAGACACATTACATAGTGCTTGATAAATGTGTTACTAAAATTGTAATTATACTTATGGTTAACATTTTAAACAAATATGTACCGGATAAGTCACCAAGTGATATTTTATTCATATCAGGTACCTGCATGCGACGTTTTTTCTTAACTGGAATTCTGATCACAGTCGAGAATAAATACAGAATTTTAAATTTTCACTTATATAAACACCGCTGTAACCTGTGAGCCATAGTATCCTACAAGCCGATTAAAACTGATTCAGATTGCAGTCTTTAAGTTTATGTATACGGTCGAAGGGTACCCCTGAGCGATTAGAAGGATTACCGCCTTATTTGTTTCGATAGTCCAGTGGTAAGGCATATTCCTCAGGATATCGTATAGCTAATTCAAAGAAAAAAATAAGGCAATGTCAAATACTACTAATTAACACATACTCCCATTACCTACACCAAGTTACACCAATCTACCCAAAGTTTACAATAAGATATGACGTATATTTAATACAATAAATAATTACTTACCATTCTTCAGTTTATTGTGGAGTATCTGTTTTTTAAATACATTATTTTGAAAACCTAGGAAACGTAGGAAACTATTCGCAACAATTTGCTTTGGTTAAATACCACCAATGTTCATATATGTTCTTTTTTATGGCAATATAAAAATTTAGTGTTTCATAACAAATAACAAGGGAAACTCTTTCAATGTGGTATGTTTTAATATCAATACTCAACCAACTATAAAGTAGCATTTTAAACTTAGCGTAATCTTAAATTTATTTTCTTTTCTGTTATGTATGACTTAAGATTAAGAGTACGGGTAAGATTAATACACTTAGAGGTCAATAAAACAATAAATAATTAAATACCAATTTATTCCATAACATATAGTAATATGTTTTCGTTAAATAACTTCTACGGTGGAAGAAATTGACATTTAATATGTGTCAAATTACTAATAATATAAATATAAATTGCCATGCCTATCAACAAAATTATCTAAAAAAACAAAGAATTCATTGATGTATCGAATTTTAATTATATTCACAAGTAATAATGAAGGAATAATGATTTAATACAACATTAGAAATTGAAATGATTTGAATTATTCGTATATCAATCTATTTTTTGTCAAGCTCTAACAATTCTGTTCAAGAACTAGGGAAAAACATGGCAAAAAAACCTAGTCAAGAGCTTAAAATTAATAAAATTTATGCGTGAATTAAATTATTGTAAACAACGCTTAAATTATCAATATCCGTTCTAAAATTTACCGCGTTTTCATCTTTCTTAATGTATATCATTTCGTAAATTAATCTTTTTTTATAATTATTTTCCTTTTTTAAAATTTTAGTGTTTTGAAAATCAAAATTATGTCGTCTATCTTTAGAGTGCTTAGATAAAGCAGTTTCAGCGGTGACGTTATGTGTAACAGTGTATTGATGGTTATAAATTCGTTTCTTTAAATATTGTTTGGTTTGTCCGATATAACATTTATTACAATCTTTGCAATCTAATTTATAAACGACATTACTTTGATTACCATGTTTAATGGGTGTTTTTAAATTTGTGAATAAATGTCTATTGTTGGTAGGTATGAAAGTTATGTGAATGTCTTTTTTTTTTAATTCGTGTTTTATTGTGATTTTAGAAAAGAAAATTTAAGCAAAGTAAAAACAATACTAGAAAAAAATAGTTATCCTAAAGAGTTTTACAATAAATTAATCACAAAAAGAATAAATAAAATATATAACACAGGTACAAAATCAAATAATAACATATACCACACTATACCATATATAAACAATTTAAGCGACACAATAAAACACGAATTAAAAAAAATCAGACATTCACATAACTTTCATACCTACCAACAATAGACATTTATTCACAAATTTAAAAACACCCATTAAACATGGTAATCAAAGTAATGTCGTTTATAAATTAGATTGCAAAGATTGTAATAAATGTTATATCGGACAAACCAAACAATATCTAAAGAAACGAATTTATAACCATCAATACACTGTTACACATAACGTCACCGCTGAAACTGCTTTATCTAAGCACTCTAAAGATAGACGACATAATTTTGATTTTCAAAACACTAAAATTTTAAAAAAGGAAAAAAAAAGATTAATTTACGAAATGATATACATTAAAAAAGATGAAAACGCGGTAAATTTTAGAACGGATATTGATAATTTAAGCGTTATTTACAATAATTTAATTCACGCATGAATTTTATAATATTTAAGCTCTTGACTAGGTTTTTTTGCCATGTTTTTCCCTAGTCCTTGAACAGAATTGTTAGAGCTTGACAAAAAATAGATTGATATACGAATAATTCAAATCATTTCAATTTCTAATGTTGTATTAAATCATTATTCCTTCATTATTACTTGTGAATATAATTAAAATTCGATATATCAATGAATTCTTTGTTTTTTTAGATAATTTTGTTGATAGGCATGGCAATTTATATTTATATTATTAGTAATTTGACACATATTAAATGTCAATTTCTTCCACCGAAGAAGTTATTTAACGAAAACATATTATTATATGTTATGGAATAAATAGGTATTTAATTATTTATTGTTTTATTGACCTCTAAGTGAAATAAATCAGGAATTAAAAGATAAGTACGGGTAAGTTTAACAAACTTAGAATTTTAAAATTAAATTCACATCATTGGATACTAAGATGTCTTTTTCTACACCAGATTTCCCTCGTTTGTAGTTTTTGAGTAAGACAATATGAAACTCAAATTGTTCTAAGATTTAAATAGTACTGTTCTAAAATGTTATACACTGTCTATGAACCGATACTGCGATTTCTTTTATCTACCACTAGGTGAGGCGTCCATCTTTACAAAACAAAAAAGTTACACAAGTGAGATTTTTATCATTTTTCATATTATAGCAAAAGTGTGGAGCCACAAATCACTTAAAATAGATGTTCAACTTAATACTAACGATTTTGCTTATAGGGGAGGAGTTTCCAGGAGACGGAACGGGGTGTCTGTTTAGTGGGTTGCAAGTCAAAACGGCGGTGATAGCGACAAGAAATTATTTTTATATCCAGTTTCCTTAAACATTGCGATGCGCATGCGCGATTTCATTCGCTCATCCATTTTTGTCTAAGTCTCATGTGTTTACATCGTTGTATGGAAATATAATGGGTTTTTTCCTTCGACAAACGGTTAGTGATCGATTTCCGCACAATTTTATACCTATGATTTTATTTGTTAATAAACACATAAAACATACTGGCATAAAATTGTTCGTTAATCGATCAAAAACCGTCAGTAGAAAGACAGCTATTTTCGTGAATAAAAATATACAACTCGATCTTATGCAAATTACATACAGATTAGTAATGCTGGTTGCCTACTCCTTTGCGCCTAATTTCCCTCCTCTACCGATCCTGGCAGCCGGCCCCTTGCCCCGCAACTTTTTCTATCAGCTGATTCAATAGAGTTGAACATCTATTTTAAGTGATTTGTGGTGTGGAGCTTTCTGACGACGCTGCGTTTAAAGAAGGTTTGTTTCATATCTAACTATATGCATTTTTTTTGCAAAAAAAGAGTACCTATTGCAAAACTTCTCCACTATTCTCTATCTGCAGTTCCATTTACAGTAGTAATAATAATTTGCATCCGAGTTATACAGTATGCTGATAATATGTGTGTATACATAAAAGAAAGTTCACTAGATCGCATGTATTATCAATTAAATGTTGGTCTTCAATAGTTGAAATTAAAGCTAACGGAAAAAGGTCTGGAGATATTAGATTAATTTAGGATCATCGCCTTCACCAGAAGTACACACATTTTATCGGAACAAATCACATTAGGTCATATGACTTTAAGACACACACAAGAACATACATGTCTAGGAATTTACTTAGATAAAAAGCTCGTATGGCATTTTCATATCAATTACCTGATCGCAAAAGCGGAGATGTCTTCAAACATTTTCAGAATGATGTCCAGCAGACAATGGGGAGCGGATCCCTCGATTCCCCTTCTTTTTCTTAAGCCATCGTGAGATCCATGTTCAATTATTCATCAACTCTTTTTCGGGGGTAAGTGACACTCTAGGACGATATATACACACCACTCCAATCAATGTAATTCTGGCAAATGTGAGATTGTGAGTTACTCTTTTACCCAAGAAGACAAATGCTAGAAAGGAAGTACTTAATGAAATGTTTATCTAGCAAAATCCATAATCCTTTTCTGTCGGATCTCACCTCTAAGTACTGGATCCGATATTAACAGAAGGGTATTACGTCCTAACCCATTAAACATAAGCAAAATAAATCAAATACACTACAATTTCTAGGACATACCAGTCAAATTTTTGCAATGTCCAATCCAGTGCTGGCACTTCGCCCGAACTCATTAAAACGACAACTCCTTTAGTTATTAATCAAGAATTTACACAATTATTAACACACAAATTCAAAGATTTTTTCGTTGCTTACACGGATAGGTTAAACAGAAACGAGTGTTTTGGAAACAGTTCTTATGATTCACAAACCTAAAATCAACGATCATTCAAGCTGAAAAGCATAATGTTTGTTTATTCCTTGGAATTAATGGTAATTCACGAATGTTTAATTTGCAAAACATTTAACAACCCATACTAATCGTAACAGATAGCAAAAGTGTGACAGACAAATTGAAAAATCTAAACTCAGCAAGCAAAGTCAGTCCAACAATAGTGCTTATTTTTCAAGAAATTGATAAACTTCATCTTCTAGTAGAAATTATATGGGTAAGAGGACATATAGGAATCCAAGGGAATGAAATAACGAGCAAAGCAGTAAAATTGAGATGCGAAGCACCAGAAGAACTAAACGACCTTCGGATATAGTAGGAACAATAAAATAAAGATGGTGCAAAGAATTCCAAAAATGGTTCTCTAACGGCCAATTTTACAAACTACGTCAATCTACGTCAAAAAAATTATTACAGCAATAAGTTGACTCCGCAGTAATCACGGAATTTGTAGCTATTATTTATACAAAATCAAACTACGCCACAGCAATTTATGTCAGTGTATAGGAGAAGACTTGTTAGAGCATATTATTCTCATCTGTAGTATGTTCAAAAATAACCGGCACACTTCCATTCAAAAGTGTCTGTATGAAACCGAGGTACAGTTTTACTTTGTGTATTTCAATGCCCTGACAAATCCTCAGGAGAGAAGAGAGTCTTAACCGTTTCCAATTCATTCCACAAATGTGAAGGAAATAGAACAATACTAACAAATATAAACTAACTAGATGCAGACCTGGCGCGAAGCTAAATCTATCAAACGAAACAACAACAACAATAAAAGGTGTTTCAGAATGATGGCGCTAGTACACATGTATAATTCATGTTTAGTTTAACCTACTACAAAGATTTATAAGTGTAGTGCACTCAGAGCTAATCTGTTAAATTTTAAAAATTAAAAGCCTAAACAGGATTTGGTGTATATGCAGTGAAACAGCCTGTTAAATTAATACAGTTATTTTTGTTCATATTTATTTGTTGGTTTAATGAACTTATGAGTGTTCATGCAAAAAAGTTCCAATTTGTAGTTTAAGCTTAAATTTAAAGTATATGTGGCTACACTATCTTTTTATGAAAATCACATTAGAACTATTCGTTTGGACAATTCTAAGGCCCAAACAAGACATACTCAAAACATTTCTTTTGTTGGATTAACACAACAATATTAGTAGAAGCAATGTACACAATATTTTTTTTCTTTAATCAAATATTATTAGCGAAGATAAAATTTTATATGTTCTGAAATAAATTCTAAATTGGTATTTAATTAATTTGCTGTTACAATGTCCTACAAGTGGAAATACTTCAGGAATTGAAACATAGGGATGTACATAAAGGTCATAACATAGATATATTAATTAAATCAAATATATACATTGTTGTATTAAAATACTCTTAATAAAGCTATTTTGGTGAACTTAATACATTTCTTTCTCGAGATACATAATGATTACAAATTGTTACTATGGAAACTTATACTCTTAAAGAATGTAATGGATTGCCTTCATCATAATTATGACTAACATGCTTATTTCGTTTATATAAAGTAAAAAGGATGACTATTAGTATAGCTAATAATACAATAAAAATGCCGTATAGAGCGGTGGTGCCTCCACCATTTGTTGAGGTTGAAGTTTTGTAAGGTTGGATGACTTGAGAATATGTTGCTAACAATGAAGCAGTTGACTTCTCCATATCACCTTTAGAAGACAGACTATTTTTGATATCTGTTAACGTACGCTGGTTTTCCTTCTCTATCATTGCGATTGCGCTTGCATCGTTTCTTAACAATTGCAAAATATCTGTTAATTTTGTTGATGCATTCTCGTTGTATACTTGAATTTTCATTATTTGAGAAAATAACTGTGTTTCTATGCTTAATTGTGAAGAGTTGTCTGAATTCGCAGGTATAGTATCTCGAGCTTCATCAACGCATTCTATTCCAAATAAATTGGTGGTATTAAAAGTATCTCCGTGTTTTATCGATATGCCTCTTAATTTGTGTAGCATAACCGATAACGAATCGCAATTCCAAAGATTTTTATTCAGGCCAATTTCATTCAATTTTGAGGGACCGTCGTACTGGAAATAAAACAGCCGATTATTGCTGATATCGAGCTGTTTCAGAGATTCCAAATCATGAAATAGTCCGTTCGGTAAGGATGTCACATTGTTAGAACTAAGATCCAAAATTTTCAATCTTTGTAATCCGGAGAAACTGCCTATATTGATCTTTCTAATTGCAGTAGAGGACAGGTTAAGCATTTTTAGCTGCTTTAGATTCTGGAAAAGGCCGATAGGAAAATTGTTTTTAAATAGATTGTTGCGACTTAAACTTAATTCCTCTAGTTTCGGTAAATTGAGAAAATCTTCTGCTGATATAGATTTCAGTTCATTTCCTGATACATTCAAATAAATAAGTGACGAAGTAAGTTTATCTGCACCAAATTCTTGGATCTGGTTATTACAAAGGTCTATAGTAATTAAGTTTACGCAATGGTCTCTTATTGGAGGCATATTTATAAGTTTGTTGTCATGTAAATATAATGATTGCAGCCGATCTGTCCCAACAAAAGATGCATTCTCGATAGTGTCTATACTGTTCTTCGATAAATCCAAAAGATACAAGGTTGTACATTCCACTAAATAGGCCCTTAGATATGACTTGAATATTGTTTCTAGCCAAATTAAGAACTTGTAAATTTGTCAAACCACTGAATGAACCTGGCTCCAAAATAGTGATGTTATTTCCGGGCATAGATAATTCGTTTAAATAGATATTATAGCGGAAAGCAGCGGGTTTTATATCATATATATAACTGTTTTTAATGTAAATTTGATGCAGATTAGTATCGGTACTTAGCTCAGACCATTCGAATGAATAACAATTTAGACGTTGATAATATTGAGAGTCATGTTCGCAAAATTCCCAAGAAAAATTTGCAAATGCTATTAAAATTAGTAATAGAAGCAGAACACTGTTTCCTTTCATACTTTGGAATTCTGAAACAAAAGAAGTGGATTTACAGCTTAATTGCAGCAGATGTCACATAAAACACATTAAATATTTTTAAACAGAATGTCAGGTGAACAATGTGAGAGCTTAGTTCTGTAAAAAGACTAAAGTATACGGAGTCAATTTAAGGAAATGTGGATCTTATTAACTTCTCTGCACATCTACATCCCAGTGCGTGGAAAGTGTATTTTTATTTATTTTATTTAATTGAAAATATTAGGCAGCGGTAAATAATTATTGTCACTAACTTTGGAATCTTTTACAACTATTTTTGTCGTGTATATAATATTGAGTGAGAAGCTAGCTTGTAGTTGGCTTGTTTAATAGTCGTTCCACTGCTTGCTTATTTATTTTATACGAGGGTTACCCCAATGTTTATATTTGCGAATTCGTTTTTACCTGTTGGATCTTTGCGTGCTTTATGCTTGATTAATCTATTGACCAAACCATGCTCAACATAATGAACGCTACAAAATGTTATTATAGTTTCATACAGAAATCGCGCATTGTATTCAAGACACATAAAACGTGCAATTTAGTAATATTTGTGTTCATAATCCCCAGAACTAGTAAAAGATGTGTCTTGGAACTAATACATCTAGCAGATGTAATAAAGTACAACAACTTGATTGAGCTGAAAATTCCTAAAAGGAATAATAACTTAGACCGTCTTTTGGAAATATCGCAGTGGCGGACAAGGAGATTGCCAACCGTTTTTGCGTTGGAATAGCTTTCTATGTGAAATTTATATTAATAATTGCACACCACGGGATTAAGATATGTTTTTTAATATATTTGAATCCACTTTATTTTTAATTCAAAAATCGATATATTTATTAGGAATAGTTAAATCTTTAGAAGTTTCAATTCAATACACAAAATCACTGTAACAGATATACTTTTCATTGAAATATATTAATGAGCATAAATAAGATGATCGTAGAATTCGCGGGGTTAGCAGCCAATATTAATGAGTTTCATTAACAAGAGTGGCAATTTTTTTAGAGGCATCGGCAGTTGGCATATTGTCGGTTATTGCCTTAAAATCTAATGAATTCAACAGTGTGACTTGTGCTGCTTTTCTACTTTTTTTCTATTTTTGTGTTGTTATTTCAGTGAACCGTTTTTGGCTGGGAAGGCATTAATTAATTCTGAAGTATAATTTTTATTTGATATTTGTATATTTGGCCACAACGTACTGTTTCTTAAAGATCGATGTAATCTAATGAAAACCAAATAAGAAAAAATAATTTGAAAGATGTACAGGCGTCCTTAAAAGGACTTAGAACGATACCACAGATCCACAAAAAGTTGGTAGTTTTCAAAGTACGGCGTGATACAATCAGAATTTATATTTCGATTTTTTACATAACTTATCTAGGTATAATAGTAATTGTTATATTTACACAAAATTTAGTATTGAGTAGTAATCTCCGATGAAAAATTTTAGTTTGCTCTTGTAGATGATGTTACTTACGAGACTTCGTATCCATTTAAAATATAACTTTTGTATGAATATACATAATTCGCAAAGTTCTTTATTCTATGATACTACTTAGTATATGAAATATTTATATCGATGGGAAGAATTGTTTGACTGCAAGACTGGTAGTGAAAAACAGTATCTGTCATGGATCACGTATATATTTTACATTATTTTGAAAGAACTTATCAGCTATTAAGTAAAAATATTGAATATATAGATAGCGAGAGATCAACTAGGTTTAATAAGAATAAATACGAGTCCACTATAAAAAATTGGTAAAATTATTATTTTGGCTATTGCCATTTTAATCAATCAATTTTTTATATCTCTACACATTGCATTCACTAGATGTTTTATAAGTACCTAGCTATCAAAATTGCGGATCTAACTAGAGTTAGATCCGCATCCATACGTAGATAGATCTACGTATGGATATCGTAGAATCCATTTAATCAATTTCATTGCGTCTAATGCTTCTAATAATAGTTAATAATGTTGTAAAAATCATCTACTAGATGTCTTTACCGCTAGGAAACCTTCTTAAGGATCAGGATAAACTACGTAATAGAAATAACTAACTAGCTTTACCTAAGATAAATGATCTGCAAACTATAGTCGCCAGGAAAGTACTTAAATGCACGGAGAATGTATTGACTAGCCTCAAGAAACAAAACCGTGCATCTATCGTACTATCAACGGTTGAAACTAAATAAAGTATTGGATGAACCTCGTGTAATTACACTAATATAAACAGAGATCCTATATTTTGCAGAGCCGATCACCACAACTAAAAGATCCATTAAGTAGAAAATACTCTGAGACCAATCGTCAGTATTTATCCGATACTTCTCTATGAACTGGCGAGATACTCTAAGCACTTTGTGTGTCAATACCATGATTATATCTGATAGCGACATTCCTGCTTCACAGTCAACTAAACGCTGTGAAATCACTAAACAATTAATATCAGAAGACTTACGAGAAAATTTGGTAGAACTTGGAAGACTTTTCCTGATAACAACCTAGTTCTTTCAACTTTCATGAACAGAAAAATGGTGTCGCAAATATACAAAACAAACATATTTGGTACAGATATGTGGTCAACATCTTTGTAATATGGCCGCGTGAATTTGAAGCATGTGACTGTTTGCAACATTTGAACAGAGAGCACACGTCCATTAATTTTACAATGGAGACTGAGAGAGATTGCACTCTACCATTTCTCGATAGATTAGTGATATTTTTAACTCACTAGCAAGAAGAGAAGAGAAGTAATAAACGGTAATAAACAACCATTTGAGAACTTTTAGAACGTACACAACGCATTACGAAAGAATGTCTGCAAAACAGAAGACATACTTTAAAGATGAAAAAAGAACAAAAAGAAAGATGTAGATCAAGAAAAACCAAAACCTTATTCATATCTACCCTTTATCACCGGAATAATTGACAGCTTAAAGAAACGTTGGAGAAGCAGAACAGTTAGTGTCGTCTAAACTACACACCAAAAACATATACGAATTTGAATGCTGCTATGAGAAAAATTATATCGGTAGAAAGAAGCATTCAGTCAAGAGCCCTCGGCAAGACACAATGTGAATACACTGATCTATAGTGGCTGAACACTTGCTTCAAGACAGAAATAATTGCATAAATTACGACAAAAGGTCTTATCCATAACGACACATTACAATCGAGATAAATACGAGAGAATAATATTATGGGATTGTCGGTGAAATCACAAGATCGAAAGCGATGTGGCCCATCGATCTGGAATAGACAAGAATCAGTGAAACAGGATAAACAGGTATAACGAGGAGGAAAGTGTTGAGAAACTTTCCGAAGATCCTGATAGTATCAGCAAGATATCGATGCACTGAACTATGGTCGCAAAAGCCTGGACGCACCTCTTGTGCTAACATTTCTGTTGCTCTTGTAGAATTATATATTTAGTGCATTATATCTTGCAAATAAAAATGCTACATTACTAGCGTAATGGCAAATTGACCAACTAGCAGAGGATAAGGAATCTGCTTACCCACAGTAGAAAGAATTTGAGGCAGACAACCGGGCTCTGCTAACTCAATTGGTATTTTGTGGAGGATTACATCTGATGGTGGATTTACTTTGAGTTCGATCGGTTAGTTAACCGCAGAGTAAGAAAATTAACTCTTGAGAAATGCGCCTTTCGTACATGCAGAAGAAAAACAAAAAAACTAGCTGTAAAGAGATTATGTTAAAAACAAATGCAAGCCTAAAATATGCATGGCGCTAGTCGGCATAATGTATGTATGTATGTATGTATGTATGTACTAAAAATTGGCTTAAAACTAGTTTGTTTTTTATTAATGGTACAACAATGATAAGATATAAAAGAAAATCGAAAAAAAGGCATGATTCTGCCACATTTGTATGATGCATGGTGACTAACATATACGAGAAGGGCAGCAAGGAATTTGAATATTTCAGAAAGTAATGTAAAAAGATTTTTGGGATAAGTTGCTAATGTTGAATTACATAAAGCTGTTAAAAGTCCAGATCCCATACGGGTTATGTAAAACCTATACACGTAACACAATGTCATATACGGGGTTGCCCACTTGCCCTTCTTTCTTAAATAGTACGTTTAGTATTGATTTTATCAGAAAATGTTAAGTACATAAATATTTTATTCGGACGTTTCTCGTTTACAATTTAAAAATATTTTGTGTTTCCCAAGGACCTCGGTTTCATCTGTACAGGACCGTACTTAGTACTTTTAAATGGAACACCCTATATATTTTTATATTTTTGAGATGCACATCGAATTTTAAGTTAACATTGTTAAGACTTTTATCTGCATAAGTCTACTCATTTTTCTTTAAATTTCCACCGAAATTACCGTTCATTTAAAAGATTTAATCCTTGATTGGAGAGTGTCCAAATTCGAGATTATCATTAAATGCGTTTAATTTTTTGTAGGTTGAGTTCATTGATATTTCTTTGACAACCGCAGAAAAATTGGAAAAAAATATTTTTTTTATGAAACAGCCTGTATATTTTGTCACCATGAACTGCTTTGTAGATTTACTATGATTTTTGTTAAACATGTCCTATACCCAAAGGTAATAGTTTCTGAGATAATTATCATTAAATGTCACGTTTTCCAAATAACGAATTAGTTAGACATGGTTTTCATTCTTGGTGAAGGTTTAAGGAATCCGTTGTTGGCTTTGCGTGTCTACAAAGAGAAGTATTGCGATTGACGCCATCCAGACGTATCAGCATTTGAGAATCTTTTGAAAGATTCGTAGCATCTGGCGGGCATGTGGCGTATTCTAAACCTAGCCGTGACAAATCAATCCTAAACGAGAATAATAAAGCAATAACAATGACAGCCTTAGTTGAAGACCCAAGAAGAAGTGCTAAGCAAATTGGGAAAATTGCAGAAGTTAACAGAACATTATTTTGGCGTACCATTAAAAGCGAAAAATTTCTCCCATATCAGTTTCAAACGCACCAGAAGTTGATTGTAGATGATCTTTTAGGTCGTTTATGTCTTTGTTGTTGGGCAAACGCAAAATTAGCGATGGACAGAGACTTTTTTAATGTTGTTTTATTTACGGACGAATCAACGTTCCATAATGACTGGTTTATAAACAGCCACAATTACCATCATTATTCTGATATAAACCCACATCTGACAAGAGAAGTTGACAGCCAGCACAGATGGTCGCTAAATACGTGCGGTGAAATTCTTGGTCAATACGTCGTGGGACCCTTTTTCTTTGATGGATACTTAAACTGCCAAACTTATTTATATTTTTTGCGGCAAGAATTGCCAATTTTGCTAGAAGATATCCCTGTGATAGTGCGTATATAACCAAAATTGACTTCTCCCTGTGGGGATATGTCAAAGAACGCGTATACAAAGAAGAGCCTACAACTTCCGACGACATGATAGCTGGAATACGTAAGGTTTTCCGGCCAATCACGCAATATTAGAAAATGTTAACGAAAGTTTTACAAATCATTTAAGGCAGTGATGCAAAATAACAGTGGGGTATTTGAAGCTATTTTAAACTGATGTTAAGCATTTTGTTTTCACCATTTCTTTTTTATGTGACTTAACTTACTACTAGATAACACAATTTGAATAATAAAAATAATTAAATATTTAATATTAATAGCGTGTATTTGTTATTTATTTTAATTTCTAACTTAAAAGACTGGCAAACTTTCTGAGTAACATGATGTTAATGGTGGTTATCTCAGAAACTATTGCCTTTGTGTATAAGGCATGTTCAACAAAAATCATAGTAAAGCTGAAAAGGAGTTCATGTGTGGCAAAATATACAGAATGTTCCATTAAAAAACAATATTTTTGTCCAATTTTTCTGCGGTTGTCAAAGAAATATCATTAAAATGCCTTTACCATAAATTTCGTTAAAACTCAACCTACAAAAAATTAAAACACATGCTAGTTTATGATAATCTCCAATCTGGTCATCCTCCAAACAAGGATTGAATAGATACGATTTTTTTAATGAACGGCAATTTCGGCGGAAATTAAAAAACACAGGTTTTTTTGTTCTAATGAGTAGACTTATGCAGATAAAAGTCTTAACAATGTTGACTTAAAATTCGATGTACATTTCAAAAATATAAAAATATATAGCGTGTTTCATAAAAAAAACTAAGTACGGTCCTGTACAGATGAAACCGAGGTCCTTGGGAAACTCAAAATATTTTTAAATTGTAAACGAGAAACGTCCGAATAAAATATGCACTTAACATTTTCTGATAAAATTAATATTAAACGTACTATTTAAGAAAGAAGGCCAAGTGGGCAACCTGTATAATAGTAAATATATAGGTATATGACACTATATTTTGTGAATATTTTTCGATGCTCAGGAAAAACAACTAGAATATCTTCTCAATGTATCGGACATTTCTTATGGCTTGGTACCAAAAGAACAAAGAACTGTCAATATGAAGACACAAAATATTATCTATAAGAACTCCGGAAGCAACAAGTTTGGCAAGTGCGTGAAGTTTTAACAAAGATAATGTAATTATATTTTTAGGAAATTTGCATACGAAATTGGCCTGCATAAAACTTGGACCGTAAGACATACATAACATGAACAAGACTGGAGTACCGACTGTCCAGAATCCAGACAAAATTGTTATTATGAGTGGATAAATAGGAAAGTTTATTTCATAAGAACGCGACATTCTAGTTACATTTGCAATTGCTGGGTCGATTAATGAGAATAGCATCCCCCTATATTTTATTTTTCAAGAGTGAACTGCAGGCTTCAGAAAGCTCAGCTAGCGTTGGAGGTGTCAGTCCGTTCGGCCGGATGAAAGCAACACATATTTTTTGATTGATGGTAAAATGACTGGCTTTGGAATTTAAACTATTTACCCTTTCAATAGGGTATGTATTTATCAACGATGATTTCAGATCATAGATAGGTGCGATCCAAATGTGGATAAAATAGAAGCTCCCATACAGAAAGCTTCACAATTAGAAAAAAAATCTAAAGTGATAACCACAGAAACAAGAAATGCTTGGGCAAGCTTGTCTTAACATGCTTACAGGATGTTCTTAATGGAACAAAATTAAGCTTTAGTTGTTTTGTTCTAAGCAAGCAGTTCAATGCTCCTTATTAAAGCATAGAGTTATTGTTTGTTTTTATTAATTACGTTCCTGTGAAATTTGAATTTAGTTTAAATTTAGAAAACATTTTTTTAAATTTAAAGAAGAAAAAGTGTGTTTGTTTTGTAGTAACATTGTAGTACAAATAAGTAGAAAAATCAAATAAATAATTAAAGAAAATAAGTTTCTGTTTTCATTTATTTCATAAAATGAATTGCTAGATTTTTGACGTTCAAAAATAGCAACAGACACTACATTTGCGTAAATTAAAGTAGATTATTAAATAATAGTGAAACTGAAAAGTATTAGTTAGAGTTTTTAGGACATAAACAGAAACTATGCAAGCTATTGGTACATTTCCTTGAAATTTGAATTTTCAAGTTGTCAGTGATCTCGTGTAAATTAAAACAACAAAAAATAAAATGCCTTGATCTTTTGACCATCAGGTTTTAAATGAAAATAATTCAGCAAAATTTACTAACTTTGTCATGGGGTTTGTCGACGATTTTTGTTTATATAGATGGCACTACAAACACCATTTCCAATTATTTGTATAGTTTGTGCATTAAGTAATGTCTTCCCTTTTGAAGAGTATATCAAACTTTCTTCCGCGCACGCCTACTTTATTAATATCCATTTTCTTATAATTCATACAATACTAAATTTATTAAAACTGTTTATATTATAGAATGAGATGGAAAACAAGGGTAACAGTAATAATGTGTTAGTAATAATTACAAACACGAAACTAGTTTGCCGAAATAATTTAATCTCAAACAAATTCTAGTCATTAAAAATTTAAAAAGAGTGCGGAGATACGTAGTACTTACCAGAAGTATCGTCTGATGGATGTTGTTATAATGATAACTTATTAATGTTTGCTAGTAGAATTGAACCAACCTACGGAAATCATCTAATCGTGAACGATAAAAGTAAAGTAGTATCTCATGGTCTTGTTTACGTTAGTACAGTATAGATATACATATAATATATACATATACTAATTATTATATGTGGTATAATTTATATGCCGCTCTACAGAAAATGCAACAATGCATTTCGTTGGTATGTTATTATTGGCATAAATGTGTGTATTGCAGAGTTTCGAATTTTAAAATGCGCGGAGCTGTTGGTATTGCTACATAGCTATAATATTAATAAAAGTCTAATATAGTAATGCATATAATGCTTATAGTATGATATATGCACTTATAGATACATATTGAAATAATGAAGTTTAAATATATATTCAAAGTTCGTGGATTCTTGGTTGCTGCTTATGCAGATGAGCCAATTAACGATGTCGTCTAAAATACTCAACCAATGAACATAAAATGCAAATTCATTAATTTCATTAGTATAAGTAAGAAACACATAGCACTATAGCAGAGGTTCCCAAACTTTTTTGTGTCGTAGACCCCTTGCTATGTTTTTCGGTTTTGGGTAGACCCCCTACTTACCTGATATTGATTTTTTGTAAATTTCTAACTGTAGTGAAGTTTAATGTTAAAAACTTAAAGTAAAAACACATGTTAAGTTTTATACATTTATTAATTGAATTTAAATTAAAACTACTCACAAAAAAAATTTGTATCTGTTATATAAAATATACCTAACATAAAATAAACTAAACAATAAGTAAATGTTTTTAGTGAGAAGAATGAACCTGATGCTTTAATAATAAATTATCAACATTTGGCGTCAATTTTTTAAGGTTTAATCTTAAATCTCCGCGGCTAATAAAGTCCAGTTTGTTTCTTTTTTTTTTTGGTTAGGCGATTGGTAACAGCGCTGAACCCCCTTTCCACTAGGTATGACGATGGAAAGAAAATTAAAAATTTCCTCGCTATATTTCATAAGGCGGGATAAGTAACGGGTATGTTGTTTTGCAGCCAGAATTGCTGATATCCGTTTTTAAACTGACCCTTAAGTTCTTCGTTTGGACTTCGTTCAGTCAGTTCCTCTTGTATTATGACATTCGTCATAATGTCACCATATGGGTTAATTATCCACGGTGGTACTACCATAGTCGAAACATCCTCAAACCTAGTTTCAAAATCTGAATAGAGGGCATTTAAATGTTGAACGTAGGTTGAAACGTCATCTTCCTGGCAGCTTGTCTGTGATAAATTGGGGAACTGGGAAAATTCGCCCCGTCCAATATTTTGCTTCATTAGTTTAACTTTGGCAAGAAACGCTGATAAGATGGACTTTGTTTTAATCAAATTGAAACTGTCGCCTTGTAACTGCAAATTAACCATATTAAATTTTGTAAACAAATCTGTTAAATAGGCGATGTCTGTTTTCCTCTTCAATAAATTGTCTTTTAAAATTTTATCTTTAGTATCCAGACATTCTAAAATAGTCTCAAAAACAACATCATCAACATCTAAGCCTTTCGACAGCCAGCGTACTTTAGTCTGAAGGAGTAATTGATGGAAGTGTTCGTCATTTTCTTCACACAACTGCGCAAATAACCGCGTATTCAATGTGTTGCTTCGAATTCGGTTTACTGCTTCAATGATTATTTGAAGAGATTCATGCAATCTAACACTCAAATTTTTAACAACTAAATGCTGTCGATGAATGACGCAATGTATTGCCGACACCCCTGACGCATTTTGTGTTAAATTTTTTTTTTTATGTGGTGAGTGCTTAGTTGCAGTGACTCCGTAAGCTGTATCGCTTGTCTGGTTACGACTGCAACTCTCGCGGTTTTGTGTGTGTATGTTGTGTTCAATTGGCTTTGTGACAGCATCATATCGCCTTTTATGATGCCGCGCTGTTAATCACTTCGCTCCCAACAGCGAATGACAACTCGATCCGGGATTAAACTCTCTGAAAAAATGTCATCTCACGACGATAATCAGCCGCCTAACCACTGCGGCCATCGACCAGTTATAATATATAGCCACGATAACGTCCAACCGTGGCAGGTGCTCCATCTGTAGCTACTGATATTATATTTTATAAAGGGATTGCTTTTTCAATGAAGTAATCCTTCAGAACATGAAATATTGATTCACCTTTAGTGTCGGTTGTTAAAGTTCTTGCGAATAGCAGTTCTTCGTAGATTTCTTGATTCATAATAAAACGAACAATGCTAATAATAATGCTGCATTACCAGGTAAAGTTGACTCGTCCAGTTGTAGAGAAATGGGTCGTTCGCAAATACTTACACAAGAAGCTTTCAATATCGAAACTCATTTCATCAATACGTCTTTCAACAGTATTGTTGCTTAAGGGAATTCTTTTAATGATATCAGATGCAGGTTTGTGTAAAACACTTTTCTCCAATAGTATGCGGTTTTCCGGATTTTGCTATAAGTAGCGAGATATTGTAAGACGCCCGCAAACCATCATCGTTTCTTTGTGACGTCGAAGCGAACATTCTGTCCATCGTGGGTCTCTTCTGAAGTTTATCTTTGAGTGTTTGAAAGTATTTCAAATCTTTATCTGTTTTATCATAGTGACATCTTCTCAGATGATCCTGCAGCTTAGAAGGTTTCATAGCATCATTGCCCAAAACTTTGTTACACAAAAGGCACATAGGCAATTGTTTGTCCGACAATGATGGAATGAAGCCAAACTTCAAATAATCAACGCTGTACTGTCTACATTTCTTTTTAGAATCGGACATGGCATCAGGCATCTGTGGGCAAAATTAATCTATTTTAATAAGACATAAAGTCAAGCAGCTGTATATTAAAAAATCAAAGTCAAACTTAAATCGTATGGTCTTAGATTTTACGGCAGGCATAGGTGTACAGCCATTATAAATGAATGTGAGAATCTGTACAGTTGTGGATTTCTTATTTTCTTAATTTATCTTTCAAAGTGGTAACATATTGTATGTTAATAATAAAATACATACGTAATATGTATGTATAGTTGTCTTTTTTTAGATTCCCCTTGCAGCAATTACTTCGGATTACGGAGATTGCAGTGTAATTATAATACCGATTGCTTAAACTTTGAAAAAGAAACTATTGAGGAGTACTTGTGTAATTTTGCATGATTTGAATATTAAACTACTAATAACTGAAGTCATGATTGGCGTAATTTATCTATCTTTGCTAACTACGAATACAAAACTAAAATTTAATAAAAAATAAAATGTACTTACTTTTCTCCGGTACTCTCAAACAAAATAACAGTGATTCACTATAATTTGTGTGATTTGTGTGACCAGTTTATTTTTTTTTTTAATATTTTCTAGCACTTTCCATTTCAAGATTCAGGAAACGAATAAACGTAATTGTCTCACATTCGTATTTATAGAGTGACGAATTGAACAAGTCAGTGCAAGTTCGCGAAACTCTGAGACTGCGCGTATGCTTGTAACACGATGATACTGATATATAATTATGTGCAGGTTTTTACAAGTTCAAAACTTGTAAAATGTAATGTATTGCGACCACAAAGCGAATGTCTACATCCTACAACTCACACAATTTTATAAATATATATAATAAATTTTTTACTTCATAGGTATTTTTATAAATACCTATGTATATGTCTTTATATTATAAGATAGTATAATGTAAGTAAGTAGATACTATCAGTGTATGTTGAGATCCACTATCATGGACCCCCGTTTTCATTTCATGGACCCTCAATTTTTCTTTCGCTGACGTAGACCCCTTACAGGTTGTCATAGACCCCTGGGCGTAGATATCGACCACTTTGGGAATCACTGCACTATATGAAACATTGATTGAAGTTATAATTACTTTTTTTATCAATTCTGAACTTATGTATTTTTAGTACTGCATTTGAATTTTATTGAATTAATACGAAATTATCTATTAAATTCTTCAAAAAAAATGTAGACAGGTTAAATTTAAATTTATTTTAATCAATCATTTATTTCAAATTAGAAGTGTATATATTGTAATGTGAAATTTGATTTATAATAAAATTAAGAAAATGTGAGCTATACTCTTTAAATTAAAATTTGGGGTTTAAAAAAAATTAATCTCAGGGGTTCACGAATTCTTAACTCTACAGCCGGTGTAGAGAGCAGAATACGAGAGCTTATCGTACGTTGAAAAAAAAAATCTAAGTTGCATTAAAAAAAATCACAAGACAGAAAGATGTTTTACAAAAAAAAAAAATTATATTTACTTCAATAAGCCTATAAAAATTGTTTTACACAGTTCAAAATTGCGTGATAATCACCACAACTAAATTATTACCTATTAAAACCTTTTTGGAAGTTTTTAAAATAGTTAAGTTGGGACTTAAGGTTTAAGGACTCTTTTTGTATTGAAAAAAATTTACTTTGAAATTTTTTTATTTTAATTAAAGTAAATAATGTTTTACATTTTAACTTAATTTACTAAAAAAAAAATTTTACTTAAAAAAACTTTTTTAATAATTTTTAAATTTTTCAAATATAATTTTTGGACTTAGAATTAGGAATATTTTTCATCTTGTCCGTTACGTTATTAACAGCGTAACTAAACACAGATATACGTAAAATATTCATCACCGACATTTAACGTACATTAGAGAGAAACGTTAACATGACATATGAGTCGATTCATCCTGACATTACTCATGACGTAACGGTCAAAAATCCAAAAATTCGACTGTATGTATACGGTTAGGCTTTCTTCCCTAGGAAAACACTTAAGTTAGACACAATAGATTGTGGTACCTTCGGTGTTCTTTCTTGATTCGGTGTTAAATGATGTGACACAAAGTCGGACAATTTTTGTAACTACTAAATCCCTTTAATGCGAAGATAGTATTTAAGAGGAGCAAACTGTTACTGCGTGCCATATTATTAGTTAATGGTAAATTTTCTGATAAACGAACTATAAAAGTACGTTACTGTGAAATACGATTTTTTACTTCTCCTGGTGTATGTTGGTTATTAAAATTCCTTGTACAAACAATAATAGAACAGTATTGGTAATAGCACACCAACCAATACTTTTAGGAGCACCCACTTTTAGAGTAGAACGAATTATTTGGTAATAAATAAATTGTGTGTAAAAATAGTGTATGGAATAATAATCTTTCAACTGAATAGAACTAACGAAATATGTTTTGGTTAAAATTGCAGATTCAACATCATCAATTGCATAGGCTTTTAATGGTTTACAAATTAATTTTGTATCTACCTATACGTAAATCTGTCTTGATAATGTGCTTTTACCTTCAAATACCAAACATGCCGTAATTATTCAGCGCTTGCAAGTTCTGGTTGTTTTCGAGGATGTTTTAATTTGGATAGATTTTGTTCCATTGAATCGGATTTCGCAAATTTAGTCTCGTTGTAAACAGCATTACTCGTCTAATCTAATATTTACACATTCGAACCAATCTAATAAGTGATGTGCATGCTTTTCAGAAAATGTCCATTCTCATATTTGTAATAGTCATTAAAATTTTAATTTTGTATAAAATTTAAATTCAAATTTTTGGTGTTCAATTACGCCATTTTGCAATCATCCTACACTTCCCTAAATAATTTTCAGATATTTTATGGGCCGCTTTCGGCAGTGAAATTTTTTCCCGAAGCTGTACTGTAAACCGTTTCTGAGATATGGCTGAGCGCCATTCTTAGTTGCCCATACATACATATATGGGATAACAACTTGAACTACGAAAGTCTATTGATAGGAGAAGGTAGTGGGAGGTATTAAATGTATCAATTTTAGTATTGTCAACTGTTTATATGACCAAATCATCAAACTTTATCCTAATGGAATACACAATTAATGAAAAAGTGCAAATTATAAAGTAGTTTCTTTAACACATTCTACACGTTTATATTCAAAAACATATTATAAGTAGCTAAATTTTAATAAGCAACCAGTAACGTTTTAGTTTTAATAATACTTAGGAGAAAGTTTGATGGTTCCGTAAAGTAATTAGAATAACCACTGACATTCCTGTCATATAAAAAGTTGACAATACTAAAATATAAAAGTTGACAATACTAAAATCGATACATTTAATTTTAACTCCCACCACCTTCTCCTATCAATAGGCTTTCGTAGTTCAAGTTGTTAGCGTGCATATTCTGTTGACTATAAAAGAATGCAAAATTTCCGGTATACATACTATATTATCTCATTTCTAGCTTCTATAACAGCATCGAAGTATAGCAAAATAGTATCCTCCTATTAAAAGTTCTACTAATTTTTTATCATTACTGATACAAATTTTGTATTAAATACGTGTTGAGAGGAGATAAACGTAAATTTTCAGATATTCTTATTAGTTATCTGTTTGCCTATGCTTATCACTAGGTATCAAATTTGTTTTTAAACAAATATCCACAAAATACTCTCATTTATTTAACCACCAATGATAAAGATATTGTTATCTTCTAGTCGCAATATACTAAACCCACAGATATATTTTCAAGATATCCAGTATAAATTGGAAATGAAATATTGTTATATCGGACTGTGTTTATAACTTGGTTCTTTGTGATATCTTAATTTACCACAGAATTTGTTTATTTGCGCAATATATGTATGCAACTATATGTTATCAGTTAAGAAAACTAAGATATTGGTACATGAATACTGGATTATATAGAGTAATATATATAGTACCTATATGTATAGTAATTTCCGAGATTGCCATTGATCACATTATTGGAGTAGAAGTTTTCATCATTATATGTAGTATCCTCTAGACATCATAAACATAATTCATATATACGTATATAAACTACATAAATCTACATATAATACCTACATACAACAGTAGCGAAACATTGAAATATCATTACAACATTATCCCTGATTAACAAACTTAATATTTATTAATGCAGTCGTTTAAAATTGTATATGATTTGTCATATAAGATATAGAAGATTACTTAAATCGAAGTCGTAATATCATTGGTTGACATTTCACACAACTAGAAGAGCATGCAGTGCAATTTTAAATATTCTCCTAATATGTTGCAAGAACTTCTTGCATATTCCTTTAGACGATTAATTTGTATTTTAAAAATAAGGTTGTTTCAGCCGAATTGTAGTATAAATGAACGTAATTCATGGGCAGTAGTTGAAATACGTATAAGACTAAAATACAACTGTAAATAAAACTACCCAATATAGGAATTAGATAAATCTCATTTATTGATACTTTTTCGTATACATTGCAAACGAACTTATATAATGTTCGAATTGAGGATAGATACGATCACATCGTCCAATAGTTTACATTTCTAAAGAATTTAACGGATTATTTTTATATTTAGGCATTTCTACACACTTGTATTTCTTATACACGACAAATAGACTTAAAACTAATATTATTAGTAAAGTAACAAAAATACAATATAATGCAACAGTTTCACCTGTATTTGTTGACGACACCAGGTGAACTTTTGAAGCTTCGGCGTGCATCTCGGGCAAATTACTTCTTGGCAATATTTGAGACTGTTGTTTAGAAATAACATTTTCTTTAATATCGACCAATGTTTTCTTGAGCTCATTCTGTGTTGCTTCAACTCTTTTCCACGCCTCGGCGTAATAATCTCTGCGTATCAAATTTATGATAGTATTCTGCAATTCTATGACCTGCTTTATATCTTCTTCGTCTGTCTTATTAGCTATAGTACCTGTTGCATTTTCTAATAAATCCACTATATTGTCAAGTGTCATTAGTGAGTTCTGTACACTGGATTCCTGATTTTGTAAGGTACTCTGATAACCTTCTAAGTTTCTGCTAGTTCTGTTGAAAACTTCTTCCAATTCACCAAACGTATTTTCCATATTAATTTGGGCGTTTATCATTTGCGCTAGATATTTCTTTTGGAAATTACTAAATTCAGAAGAATTATATGTATTAATATTCAGAATTCCATTTATCTTTTCCCGGCATGCTATCCCGGCCACATTGGTAGTATTATAGGTATTTCCTGGATTTAGTTTGACATTTTCTAATTTCTTTAAAATAGCTGATAACGCGTCGCATTCAAATAAGTTATTATTTAAGTTAATTTGAAGGAGACTTGAATATTCGTCGTATTCGAAGTATGAAAGGTAGTTGTTACTTATGTCAAGTTCTTTAAGGTGAGTTAAACCATAAAATATTTGTTTTGGTAGATAGGTTATGTTGTTCCAACTAATATCTAATATTTCGAGTATATGTAGTTGTGAAAAAATGCCAGGATTTAATTTTGTTATTGAAGTAGAAGATAAATTCAACTGTTGTAATGATGGTAGATAATGAAAACATGGTACGTCATTTTTAGTAAAGATTGGGTTGCGGCTTAAATTTATTGTTGTTAAGTTCACTAAATGCGAATAAGTTTCTAGTACTATGTTATTTAAGTTGTTCTCTGATATATCCAGGGAGACTGTAGTTGGATAAAGCGTAAGTCCGGAAAAAGTGATGAGATCATTATTTCTAAGGTTAATAAACAACAGATTTTCAAGCCTTTCTTTAAAATTAAATGTTTGGAATCTGTTGTGAGAGATATCTAGAAATTTTAAGTTTCCCAAAAATGACAATGGAATAGTGAAAATTTTATTATGGTTTAGGAATAAGAATTCTAATTTAGGTGTTCTCATAAATACTTTATCTTCGAGTTTTTGGATACTGTTGTTAGACAAATCTAATAATGTAAGATCATGTAAAAAACCAAAAGCCTCCCCTGATATTGTTTTTATACTGTTACTACTTAAATTCAAAATCTTTAAATTGTCAAGCCCATAAAAACAACGACTATCAAGGAGATTTATACTACATTTATTCATGGATAGTATTTGTACTTTGGAGAGGTGATTGTCTCTAAATAATGAATCGTCTATACTATAGATGTCACTATCTTGAACACGTACTTCATCTGAAGTACCCCAAAGACGCACATCATTCTTTGTGAAAGAACGACATAGGACTATGTTTCGTTTATAGGAAGTTGCCCGGAAACAAGAGCCATCATAGTTTCTTCCGATACAAGTTGTGCTATTCGTGTATATGGACTCGCAATATTCCATAGAAAGCTTGACGCATCCCATTAAAATAACCAATTGATGAAGCAAACTCTCCCATCGCATGTTTGATATTCTGTAAATAAAAGTAAGTAATTAAACAAACATTCTTAATACATAATACAGAAAAGATGTCACCTATCGATTTGATTAAGATGCCATCTATCGATTTGATTAATTCGTTTCATGGAAATTTCCTCTTACACTGAGAAGAATAATCACATTAATTTAACATATTGCATTGTAAGGTTTTTGGCTTTCATCTAACATAACATAGAATGGTACTAATACTAAATTATGATCGGCTATATTAATATTTCAGTGTTAATGTATTTTTGTTGACTTACCCTTAATAGTGGTTGTTTTTAATTTAATGTAAGGAGTTATATAGCCGGATTAAGTGTTAGTCCATCGACTATTTGTGAATAGATGGCGCGTGAAAAGAGATCTATCTATGACTGTGTAACGGTGAATTTAAAACGATAAAATCCGCATAAAAAACTTAATCAGCAATTTATTATTTTTTGTCAAATGGTCAAGCAAAATAATTATAGGAAAAAGGTTCCCTCAATTTATAAACGGAACAACAATACAACTGAATACAATGAATAGAGGTAATCTGAGAGACTTCGGCACCACGATTATGTGCTATGCTTCTAACACTACAAATGATAAGTTACCTTCGCATTACAAAAAATATGATTTTGTTCCGTTGTGGCTGTCTTGAAACGTGTTTAGATTTTGTAGAATATAGTTTAATTATATAGTCTTAAAGATAAGCAATTTTGCTAAAACCAATTACAATCTTATTTTACTTCTCTAAGACCAAACAAACGTTCTTAGGTCCTTTATTTCTTTAGGATGGCCTTTTAAGGCCGGTGATGTGGAGTCATAACGACCAAACGTCTAGTAGTAACCGGAATTAGTAAAAAATATGAAGTCTTAGTTGTTATCTTCATCATTTATCGTTAGTGCCCTTCTAATGGTGACCTTAGGTAAAAATTTATCGGGGTCGAGAATTACAAGCTTTCTTATCAATGGGTTGTCCGTTCTTCAGATGGTAGTTGGTTACGAATGAACTAGGATACCGTTTTCGAGGATTTCCAGTTTTGCCAAATGAGATCTCGCCATGCCCGAAAGCGACAGGACGGCATAGATGATAATAAGTGGTAGAAAAGAATAATACATAAGCATTTTGATCTTTAGCGATACGACACTTTTAGTGCACAGGAGGGGCTAAAGGCTTCTTTTGACAGAATTAAATGTCTCGATAGTTCCTGTGACGTGTGACCGCAATGCTAGCCGTGAGTCAAGCAACATCCCGAGATACAAAGCCGAAAAGCTCTAGAAGGGCCTGAAATCGTCAATGAAGATCTTGTCGGGTGGAGGAAGCAACTTGTTTGTGAATCGAATTGAAACTCGTTTTGATTTGTTTATTTTCACATGCCACCTGGAATCCTACGACAAGATTCCGTCGAAAGAAAGTTGAAGTCGACGCGACGGTACAATTGATTTTCATCCGTGCTGGAAGTGTATAAGGCGGTATCGTTCATGGACACCGTCAACTCAGTGCCGTGTGTTTTTGGTAGATTGAACACGTAGAGGAGGAAAAGGTTTGGGGCAAGTAGAAAGGCTGTTTCTCTAGTATGACTGAATAATTCTTGTCAACTTGGGATTTATGCCCTTGGTTTTCATTTTATAGATCAGGCCCTCATGTCAGACGGTAGGTATAAAATGCCCTAGCAATGTCCAAAAAGACAGTTCTACTGTAACCAAGGAAGCATACTAGATATTTAAAAATTACTTACTCATACTAAATCTAAAGCATATGCAGTGGGTTGATAGTTGGAGTTTGCATTGTTTAATTATTATAGCTACATACTAGCTTGGAATACATTACTTTCCATAAGTTGTTCTAGAAATTGTTACTGAAACGTATATCTACAACCGACATTATTACTGCAGTATGTGCCTTAAGTACACTCAAGAGTTTAATATAAATGAAATCAGAAATGATAAGGTGCGCAGTTCAATACTAGTTGTATCAACGTAGCTAGTTCAGCTACTTTCATTACATTTGACTCATTACATCAGCATTTAAAATTTTCTGCACTAATACGTGGATGTATGATGGAAAAGTAACCGATCATAAAGCCGTTTCGTTATTCACGTTTACATAAATATATTCTGGGCCACAAAATTAATTTTCAGAGTATGCCATTTATTTACTTAGTCGTCTTAAGCGTCGTTCACATAGGGTATTTTAATTGTATTGCAGTGTAGTGCAATACTTACAATAATGTAAACTATTGAAAGCGTTCAGAAATGTCAAATGTATTGCATGAGCGGTGTAATCCTGTGTAGAAGTTTGTTAACTTTTGATTTTCGTACGCAAATACTATACGTCAAGGACACAAAACCAATATGAAGTATGTTATAGAAACTATACCTATTTGAAATTATTGTAGGATTTACAAAAACTAGATTTATGTTTACGAAAATTAAAAGACTACAGACGAATATCAGACAATCGAATAAATTAATTTGTCAGTATGACATGGATTTTGATGAAAAGTTAGCTGCAGTATTGCAAAATTATCCAGCTATTTGGAACACAAGATCCAATGATTTAAAAATAATTTTAAAAAAATCCTTATAAAGAAATAGCACTACAATTACACTGTACAGATATGTATAGGTATTAAATTATAAAGACGACTATGTTCTATTTTCCGACAATTTATCGGCCGTACCCACCATCTTCCGTCTTTCCTTTTTCATCTCATTCTTTTATACCTTTTTAATAAAAGTAAATTTGCAGCGACAAGGCATTGCAAAAGTAAATTTTGAATTTTATGAAATAATTTTGCCATGTCACGACATTGACAATGACCGAACGCGCGTAAATTAATATTCTGAATATAGTTAAATAAACTAAAAAATACTAACTTCATGAACAATTAACGCTTGCAATTACTAAACGTATGTCAACGTATGTGAACGCAAAGCCATTTCACTACTACAACCAAATTACACAGCCACTACACTACATTACACTAATCCTATGTGAACGACGCTTTAGATCGATTATATGATTTAACATTCATGTCCTACTAAATTTGATACACAGGCTAAATCGTTAAATAAAACTAGGATCAGTTGACATTAATCTTTAATCTAACATTAAAATGTACGGAAAAAAAATTCAAAGAAAAGACAGTTATTGTAAGTTTTAGTCGTTGAAATGTGTTAATAACAATGATTTATTTTAAAGTCCATTTTTTAAGTGCTGTCTGCTTTAAAATAAGAAAATACTCCAAAGTAAAGTTCGACAACTAATTTCAAAAACCAAAGAATATTATGTATGTAAAGTTATAATAATATTCAGAATAAAGTTGAATTTCTAATTAAAGTAGACACATTATTAATATAATAAATAAATTGAAGCAAATGTGAATCCTTCCTTTGATGGAAATACATAAATGTTACTTCTGAAAAGAATTGCTTTTTATTAAAAAAATAGATCTGTGGTATTTAGTCCTTCGTTGCAGTTTATCATACAGGTTTTTGAAGATGTCTTTATTCTTTATTATTTAAATTACAAGAGGAAAAAATTGAATTTATTAAATAATAAAATTTATTAAATAAGGTATGTTATATCACCTTCTTCATCGTAAAGATCTCTTTTTGACAGCTTTAATTAGTTAATACAATTCAAACTAATATAGGCGATAACACCCGGAAGACTTTAACGCAGTAATCGACTGACAGAAATCCCATATTTTCGTTGAAAGGATGTAGACGAGCTCCATCTTGTTGAATACAGTTTTCCTGGAGTTCCCGATCGTGTAAAATATTTACAAGTGGTATCAAGATTTCAAATGTATGACGCTCAGCGTTTAATACTTCTAAAAAGTGTAAGCATATGTAGGCTACTGCTTTAAAGGTTTGAAGGTATGTCGTTACAAATGCAAAATTTTAATCGACATACCTTCAATAAATATAGATGTAATAATTCTTCTCTGCCAAACAGCTGCTCAAACTTCAGTTCGTTGGGGATACAGTGATGTTTCCATAAAATACTGCGGATTATTTGCGTCATTTATTTATCCTCATGTTCTAAAAATTTAGGTAGCCAGAGAGATAAAACCATACTGATCATTAATAATAAATTGATCAACAAATTGCTTACAAAATTCCTGACGTTTCGGTCTGTTCACAGGCAGCATTTAATGAGTTAGTTGCAAGCGGTAAGGATGTAAATGTAGAGCATACCTAAGGATACGTCCGCAAGTACCATAAGGAAGATCTAATTATATAAATTTGTCTTACCGCTTCAACGCAAGGACTTAGCCATGACTTAGCTTAAGAAACTCAAACAATTTTGACCTCAAAATGGATTCACACCTAGGAAAATATCGTGCTGAACAAATTAGCGACAACGAATACTTTTAATCATGTGAATTGGTGTGGAAATATGTTATGTTATTGATGCAATACCTTCTGATAAATGAAGTGAAATACCAGTAGAGGATGAGGGGTTGCAAGAACTAATCGTCAGTGAATATATACGAGCGAATAGACGCTCTAACCTCGCTCTAATCTCTACAGCGAATATATAGCGACAACAATGATTTTTTAGTGGTTTTGGATTTCATAGATTCTAAAATGTCAAGATTTGATAACAGCTCTATAGATATTAGATCTTTTCATAAAATTCTTCAATTTTGTATCTCAAAAAATAGATATTAGATAATGTTAAATATAATTAACAGAACTCGTGTTCGACAAAAACGGCGTGAAAATAATATTGTTGCTTTACTGCTTTAATAATACATATAGTATATTAAAGAACGAGTTTCATAAGGCATGATTTTGTCGCACGAGTTCAAGTTTAGAAAACGAGCCGCAGGCGAGGTTTCTAATGAACGAGTGCGACAAAAAGCCTTATGAAACGAGTCCTTTATACAATTTTTCTATTTTGCATTATAAATTGATAATAGATACTTAATAAAAATCTCATTAAAAATGTTGAGTTTTATTTTTATATGAAGTTGGTCACATTGACATTTGACGAATTCAAAATTCAAATTCGGCTACTTAAATTGTTTAAACAATATATTTCATAATATAGTCTCTGTAAACTGTAAAAAATGAGTGATACTGAGACAAATTTATCTTGTACGCCACCACAACTGCGTGAAATTGCGGACAACGCCGTCATAAATTTATTACCGAAAAAATCAAAAGCAGTACCTACATGAAAAATGCTACCATCAGTTTGAACTATGGGCTGTACAGAATAATGTCAACACAATATCTGACAACATTTTATTGGCATATTTTGAATTACAAGGTAAAAATAAGAAATCTTCTACCTTATGGTCTATGTATTCCATGCTTCGTTCTTGCTTTTCCATTTATAAAAATACAGACATATTAAAATATATTAAATTACAAGCCTATTTAAAACGATTCTCTGAGGGATACGAGGCTAAGAAATCTAAAATTTTATGCGTTGAAGATATTAATAAATTTATAGAAGAAGGCTGACGCGTTGTATTTAGCAATAAAGGTACCATATTATTTGCAAAATGTAATTTTTTATGTAATGGATTTAATTTTAGATCGTTTTAATAATGGGTTACACAGGTGCCTGTAGACGAGATGAATTAACAAATATGTCCATACATGATTTAGAATTTAAGAGTGATATTATTTTGGTGACAGTACCTAAAACAAAAAATAATATCGTAAGAGTTTTTGCAATTACGGATGAAAGATGGATTACTTTAATTAAAAAATATGTCGCCCTGCGACCAAAAAATATTAATCATTCAAGATTCTTCCTTACATATCACAATGGTTATTGCATATCGTGCCCGATTGGAATTTATACGATTGGCAAAATGCCTAAATTAATAGCTGATTTTCTAAAATTGCCCAATTCAGAGCTTTATACTGGACATTGCTTCAGACGATCTAGTGCTACACACTTAGCAGACGCAGGCAGTGATTTGCTGACTATAAAACGTCATGGTGGATGGAAGTCATCTGCGGTAGCTGAGGGTTACATCGAAATATCTATGAAAAGTAAAGTGGCTGTAGCGCACAACTTATCAGGGCCAAGTACATCTGGTCATTCTAGAGTTATATCATGGAATGATTCTCAATCACAAGAGTCTACCATTAGAGCCAATAACATAACTCAGCAAAACTTTGTTACGAAGAATTTGTCTGGCATAACAATACATGCTCAAGATACTTGTTCCGTCAGTGTAAATGTATACAATAATTCCACGTTTCATAACAATAGCAATGTAAACTAAATTTGTATAGAATTTTTGATTAAAGTATTTACAATTTACATGCATTAAACGTCAACTTTGCTTTCTGTCATAATGTATTCAATACAGCCAACCTATAGAAATGAAAAAAGGCGTATGACAATGAAACACTTTTCGATACGCAAAAGCGTGTTACAATAGCGTTTTTATGAACGCAAAATAGAAATAGTAATTTATGGTGTTTATAAAATTCCTGGAGTAATTGCCTTACTTCAAATGGAGAAGATATGGTAGGAATGCCAAACTATAGAGCTTATAAGGCTACTAGAGTTGTATCCACCGTAAATTAAAAGATAAAATGCAAATATGTATTTATTTTATGAGAAAATGTTGTTTACCTCTCTGGTACAAAATATTATAATTTTAGAAGTACCACTAACTACTATGAAATCCACAATACATGTACATACCTATGTACATGTATTGTGGATTTGAAACTTACTTACCTAAGTAAGTTTCAAATCCTAAGAAATTTTCCATACCAATTACAAAAGATAAAAGTATTTTCAGTTGATAAAATCTACTCAAATTCTCATACTTACCCTGCTTCATTAATTTTGTTAATAGTAAGAACGTTCCATTCTGAAAACAAATACTAAGTATTTAGTTTAGAAGGAATTCTTAAAAAAAATGTGATATCTTACCCTGTTAAATTTGGATTGGTGAAGAAAGGGATATTGCAAGATATTGCAAAAATTGGGAAACTGTTATATTTTTCGGGTTTGTACCGTGTAGAAACAGAAAGACCGTTATCTTCAACTATATTAAAGAGACAGTATCACTCTCCGTGTAATATCTCGTCCGTCTTCAGTTTCACTGGAAGGTACTATATAGACATTTTGAGCAATGAGATTAGAAAAGTCTACGCACGCAAATCGAGCGGAGGAGTCTCGCGTTGTTTTGTGGTCGCCTCGAACACCCCGAATGGGGCTGTTGGAATCTGGAGAAGTTTTAGAAATGTATCCAAGCAATCAATTTAAACTTTGAAAATGAAAATCGAGGCAAAACCTCTATTTTGTTTATTTGAAATGAATCTCTTTCATGGAAACTGAAAGGTTCTTAAATGATTTCTCAAGTTATTTGCAAAAATTCAATACTATGCTGACTGACGTTTAAGTATAGACCGTTGATCAATTTTATTTTGGAATTATAGGTTATTAAGTTTACTGACTAGATTTTCTAATGGTTTCTCTTGAACGAACATAATGCATTTTATGAAGATAAAGTACTTAATATTTAGTCAAACGAAACAACCGATAGAATATGAGCAGTTGACAGTGCAATTAGTACTAGGATGAGATTAGCTACATATGTAAGAAGCTTCTCTTAATTTATTTTTTGTTAATGTTTTGTATTTGATTATTTTCAATGTTTGTTTTTAGCAAACGTAAATAAATGCTACATGGTAATGGCAACGTAGTTACTTGCAAATACTAAGTAACTTGAGAACCTTTAAGTTTTCATGCAAGATATGATTTTTGTTTATTCTTTTATTGAGATTGCTTTAATGAACAAAACGTTTACATAGAAAAACATATTTATTTTACTTTATTTTTCAACCTTCCGTAATCACACGACCGACATCCATATTAGAAACAAGTTTTAATGATAGTTTAATTAAAACTAACAAACTTTAGTTTGAAACGTTTTTTGAGGGTTCCAAAAATACTTAAGTGTTCTACCACATTTCAATAAACATGTATTTTGCATTTTATAAACGCATTGTACTTCAAAACTTCGAGTTATTTATGTTATTTAAGTTTGAGTAACAGTATCATAGATATTCGGAAAAATATAGCCAGTATACATTTATAATTCGATTTTATTTAATTTTATTTCTTACAAGCTGATTTATAAAATTTTGCACTTAATTTAATTAGTAAAGATTGCCATTGTAAAAACTTAAACGCCTAAGGAATGTAACGGATTGTCTTCATCACAAGTATGACTAACATGTTTATATCGTTTATATAAAGTAAATAAGATTACTACAAGTATAGCTAATAATACCACAAAAATACTATATAAAGCCACCGTGTCGGCCCCATTTGTTGACGAAGTTTTATAAGCTTGGATGCCACTGGGCTGTATTGCAGTAAATGAAGCAGCTGATTTCTGGTTCTCAACTTTAGTAGTTAAACTATTTTGAATGTCTGTTAATGTACGCCGCAGATCACTATGCACCTCCTCGAATTTTTCCCAATACATGTTTGAATCATTTCTTTGTGCTAAATTGACAAGCATGTGCTGAAGTTCTACTATTTGCTTTATATTATCCCTATTTTCCTTCTCTGTTATTGCAAATATACTTGTTTCGTTTTCTAGTAATTTCAAAATATCTGTTAATTTCTCTAATGAACTTCTCATGTTGACATCTTTAGTTTCCAACAACTTCTGATATGCTTGCAGAGTTATAGTTGTTGTATTTAACAGATTCTTTGTATCAGAATCAAGGCCATTGTTAGTACTGTGTTTTGATGTGTTCATTCGACGGCTCTCTGTAACAGTGAGAAAATTTTTTAATTCCGTAAATGTACTTCTCATATCTACTTGAGTTTTTATAATCTGCGCAAGATATTCCCTTTCCATGCTTAATTCTGAAGAATTGTATACATTTGCAGTTATAGAATCCTCATAACATTCTATTCCAAACAAATTAGTCGCATTAAAAGTATTTCCACGTTTAATGTTAATTCGTTGTAGCTTATTTATAATGCCTGCTAGCGAATCGCAATTCCAAAGATTTTTATCCAGGTTAATTTCACTTAGAGTAGAGATGGCGTCGTATTCGAAAGAAGATAGGCGGTTGTTACTGACATCAAGTTGTTGAAGGTTCTTCAAATCATGAAATAATCCATTTGGTAAGAATGCCAAATCATTTGAACTTATATCCAGAATTCGTAGTTCTTGTAATCCTGTAAAGCTGCCAACATTTATCTTCCTTATTGCTGTGGCAGAGAGATTAACCATGCTCAAGTGTTTTAGATTCTGGAAAAGATTAACGGGAAAATCGTTTATTTCAAACAGAGGATTGCGGCTTAAACTTAATTCTTTCAGTTGCTGTAAATTAATGAAATCTTCTCCAGATATAGATGTTAGTACATTTCCTGATATGTTTAAATAAACTATTGAGGAACTAAGTTTTTCTGCGGCGAAAGTACTGAGATTATTGTTAGCAAGGTTTAAACTTTGCAAGTTACAATCTTTAAGAGACAGCAATTCTTCAATGTTATTGTTAGAAACGTCTAAGATATTTAGGCTTGCGCAATGGTCGCCCATGAAAGGCATATTTGTAAGTTTGTTGTTGTGCATGTACAATGATCTCAGTTTATCTGTCCCAACAAAAGATGCGTTTTCGATAACGTCTATACGATTGTTCGATAAATCCAAAATTTCAAGGTTATACATGCCACTAAACAGACCTTTAGGTATAGTTTGAATGTTGTTTGAACTCAAATTAAGATAATTTAAATTTGTCAAACCACTAAATGAACCTGCTTCCAAAATAGTTATATTATTGCCGGGCATAGCTAAGCGGGCCAAATAGTTATAATTACGGAAGGTAGCTGGTTTTATATCATACAGTTCACTGTCTGTAATATCAAGACTTCGGATATTGTTCCTACCAGTCAAATCAGTCCAAGTAATAGAATAACATCGTGCCCAATCATAACCGTAATAACCAGGTTCACATACTTCCCAGGAAAACCTTGCAAACTTGATTAGAATAAGTAATTGAAGCAAAAAGTTAGTATCCTTCATGATTTGGTATTCTGAAACGAAATAAAGTATACATATTGGCAGCATAGATGCTGTATAAAGCAAGTTAGGTACATTTTAGACGAATAATTACTTTTAAACAAAGTAAGGTTTTTACATTTCCAAAAATTAAATAAAAATGTGAAGGAACTTCCTTGTTGTTATCACTTGAGTGAAGGTTTGAATACTTAAATTTTTTAAAGAGATATATTTTTTTGCAAATTTAAGTCACTTTCGGTCAAATTGAAACAGAAATTGAAAAATAGTTTTTTTAAGGAAAAACACATTTTAATGTTTATATGGTACCAAACAAATTGTATTTCAAATGAGTAGAAAACGGGAATATAAGGTCACGATGCGTGAAATTTGTCAAAATAATTCTTTCCAATACGTAATGAAAGTGTTATTATACATCTTGAGAGCTTTACCTAGATCTCATAGATCTTAAACATCTTACGAAGTTATTTTCTTATTTTTAAGAAAAGTGGCGACATTTTTGCAAAAAATAGAAATTTGGTTAGTACTAATTGGTTGGTTACTTAAACCATCCACATCGTTGTAGTTGCTCAATGTAGAGCAATTGTAGACGTCAAAATAAGTGGCGAGTAAGTATATAAAGCAAATAAGCTAAGTACCCTTGCTTCCGTAAATTGACATATCTCAGCATTTTAGGTAGGTACGGTGGCTAATTAAATCGTTAAAACTTATGCACCTTCCATATAAGGATAGGAACACCCGATACGGATTGAAAGAGAATCTTTGGTAAAATCAGAATATCTAATAAAATATATACGTTTCCATAAAAAAAAAACTATTTTCCGAAGATTGCACTTAACTAAGTTTTTAAACGCCTTGTAGGCAGGGAAGAACTTCAAACTCTGTATAGCTACAGTATATCAGCTGTGTATATGCAAAATTTCATTCGTCTCGTTTACTCCTACGTGACGTAATATCATTATGAAATAAGATAGGTATCTGTCATTTTTTTTCTTTACTTGTGTATAACTCAGAAGAAAGTGTAGTTAGGCATGGAGGGGGAGGAGGGAAGGGTATTATACTTGAAACATGTGTAAAACATATCATAGAAGCTGAATTTGTAATTTATTTTATAGCATGCTATTTAAAAAATCGAAGTAAATGCTCACTTCTGGTTAACCGGAAGCGATATTTGTTCAAAAATATTTGCACGTGATAGTTCATATTCAACCATATCCAAGCGCCACATTTTGTTTTAAAATTCTGTTTCGTTTGTATAATACTTTTAATAGGTCATTCTCATCAATCACCCTGTATAGGAAACAAGCAGAATTAGCGCATGAGAGAACCATAACAAAGATTTCCTTCAGAAATTTCCATATTTAATGTTTCAGAGACCAGCATCTAAAAGAGATACGGACAAATTCAAAGACTTTAGAAAAAGGAAACTTATCTCAAATTTGAGAATCACATTATGAAATTTTAACAATACGTATTATAACATGAAATGTTGAATGACGTCATGCATCAAAAATGACGGAACTCGCTTTAAAAATTTTGTGTAGAGCTTTTTTGATATTAAATCTTATGTGTCTTTTTTGTTTGACGCAGCTGTGTGTAATTTTCTAAAGTGACATAATCGCATTTGTTGATGTTGCACTTCGCTTATTTATACTGTAGACTTACGTTTAAAGAAAAAAAATACATAACTATGATATGGAAGGCTTCCATGGCCCGAGTCTCCGTTATACAAAATAAAATAAAACAAAATGAAAATTAAAAACCAAAATACAGAAATATGTATACAACTTACTCAAATTCGACGTTTCGCCAGTAATGTAAGTGACTTCTTCAGGAGCAAAACTAGGTGACGGGTGCCAGAAGGACCCGGTAACTCGACATGTCAATTTTAATTTTGTTTTATTTTATTTTGTATTGTACACATGTAGTTTACTATGACGCGATCAAAACCCGGAAGCCCTCATAACAAAAAACATAACTGTTTGGAGAAAACCATGATACAATTCAAGTGAGAATGACAGGGACCTCATTGATATGGATTTCAGTTACATTCCATGCCTTTTAAAGGATAATACGTTCAATCACTTGACAAGTGGATATATTGGATAGATTACTGATCTAGAGTATATGAGATAGGTCCACATTTAAACATGCTAAGATTCCTGTTAACCGTTATTAGTGACACGTTACAGATAATAGTTTTATCGGACAAAATGATTTTTGTCTCACAGGTACTTTTTTAATGTGTGGTGGGTGCTTAGTTGCAGTGACGGCGTAAGCTGTATCGCTTGTCTGGTTATCACTGCAACTCTCGCGGTTTTGTGTGTGTAAGTTGTGTTCAAATGGCTTTGTGATAGCATCATATCGCCTTTTATGATGCCGCGCTGTTAATCACTGTGCTCCTAACAGCGAATGGCAAGTCGATCCGGGATTAAACTCTCTGAAAAAATGTCACCGTCCCTCCAGAGAATTAAACCCCGGCACCAATCGGCCTCCCACAACGATAGTCGGCCGCCTAACCACTGCGGCCCTCGACCCGACTAATAGTTTTTTGACAGAAGGTTTTCGCCTCTAGCTTGGCTTATGATGTCAAGTTACCGTGACCTTCTGATATCACTGGCCAAGGTTTTTACCCTAAGTTAGTAACTAATGAAATTGAACAGCATATACAGAGTAAAAATGATTCGAAAAACGGCAGCATTGGCTTAGGTCTGGTTATAGAGAAAATGCAGGTCATGGTCGAGACTTGTTGCAGACGTGACTTGACTTGTTCACTCAAGAATGTACAAGTTGCACTGTTATGCTTTAATCTGGTTGGTTGATAGGATTTAGGGAGAGGACAAGCAGATACATACTATATAAGAGATACATCTTTGACTGAAATAGCAGTAGCGCTAGCACAGCATAAAGCCGTGAATGAGAGTTTTTAATAACGAAATAAAAAATTGAGATAATTTAGTTTCTTCTTTAAAGACACAGTCATGCCTCGTTTGTGTAGAAGTAATCCAAATAACTTTTGTTACGTATGTGGTAAATTTACCCCATTAGTTAAGTCTGAAATTTGCCGGGCCTATGAACTTTACTTCGATATGACCGTTCAAAATTAGGACAAACAGTGGGTTCCACATGTAAAATGTACTGCATGCAGCAGATATTTGCCAGATTGGTTATGTGGACAACGACATTCTTTACCGTTCGCCATCGCCATGCGATGAAAAGAACAAAAGAATCATCTTGAAGATTGCTATTTTTGCCTTAACAAAACTGCAGTACTTAACAACCGCAAGAAAAGAAAATATTATTATATAGAAACTGAGTCAGCTCAGAAACCTCGATCCCACGATGAACAGTATCCTGTTCCACGACCGCCAATTAACAAAGAAAGCGAGGAGAGTACAATAGCGACACTAGCTATTGAAGGTAATGAAAAATCAAGTCATCCTGATTTTTTCTCCATATAAATCAAGCGAACCACATTTAATTACTCTGTTTGAATTAAATGACTTGGTGCGGGATTTGAATTTATCAAAATCACAAGCAGAACTTCTTGGGTCGCGACTCCAGCAATAGAATCTCTTAGCAAAGGACAAAAGAATAAGTATGTTTCGCAGCAGACATGAAAATGTTGTTGATTTTTCTAGTATGGCCGATAATCTGGTCTACTGCTATAATGTTTATAAACTTCTGAAGTCTTTGGAATACATCATGATCCCAATTCTTGGTGAATATTCATAGACTTATCAAAAACTAGCCTAAATACAGTTTAGTTGCATAATGGGAACCATTATCCTGTTATTCCGATAGGTCATGCTGTTTCTATGAACGAAATTTACGATAATCTGAAAACTTTATTAGAAAAGATAAAGTACGAAGACCATTCCTGGAATATTTGTGCAGATTTTAAAGTAATTGCAATTATTTTGGGTACGCAATCTGGTTGCTTCTTATGTCTCTGGGAGAGTCGTGACAAGGAAAAACATTACCATAAGCAAGAGTGGTCACTACGACAACAGTTTGTACCAGGAAAAGACAATGTACAACATCAGCCTCTAGTAGAAAAACAAAAGAGCATAATACAACCTCTCCACGTGAAACTTGGGCTCATGAAAAACTTTGTAAAGGCAGTGAACCGCAAACGTAAGGGGTTTAGATACCTTCGTGAAAAGTTAACAGAAGAAAAACTGAAGGAAGGTAATTTTGTTGGACCTCAGATAGGAGAAATAGTAAATAATGAAATCTTTGAAACCAAATTAACAGCGTAGGAAAAACCAGCTTGGCGCTCCATGATACAAGTTTTCACGAATTTCTTGGGAAACAAAAAAGCTGACAACTATAAAACTATAGGGATATAATACAAGCATTTTACGCTGGTGGCTGTAATATGAGAGTGCACATTCTATATTCTCAGTTGGATTTTTGTCCAGAAAATATGGGCGACGTTAGCGATGAACACGGTGAGCGCTTACACCAAATGAATGAAGAAATGGAAAAACGGTATCAGGGGAAATGGAATCCTGTTGTTAGCAGATTACGGTTGAATGTTAAGAAGAGATGCTGTAGATGTTGTTATTATTGTAGTAATTTGAAATATACATTAAATTATGTTTTAATCTAAAAAACCTTTTCATTGAAATACAAAACAAAACGAGCTAATTTTACCTTCTACTTTTTATTAAAATAAATGTACGAAAGTCGTATAAATTATTTAGTTGTAAAATTAAAAGTTGAAATTTGTTGGCCAGTGTAGCCTTCACCCATCAGAAGATTTCTGCCTGTGTCGGGGTTAACACCTCGAATTACCGTAACATTATAGTATTCCCTATCCACTTCTTACTCCTGAGAAAGCCACTAACATTAGTGCCGAAACGTTAGTATTAGATTCTGTATTATTCACGCTTTTATTTCACTTGATTTTGTATTTTGTTTGTTTCTGTAGTGAATGTATATTACGCCACTATGACACAGCCGCCAAAACCTAGAAGGCCTTATACACTTTCCTCTCATAAGAATAAAGCAAATTTTATTTCAGATATGCTTAGAAAGTGCTTATGTATACCAAATACCGTATACAAAAAATTATAATACCTAATAATAATATTATTATATTATACGTTTTACAATTCATAGCTAACTAAGACTTTTAATCTTGTTGAGCAGTTAATTGCAAACACAAAATGTATGTATGTATGTGTTCTATTACTATGATCATATGAGTGGATAAATTTTTATCACGTTTTAGTCTGATACCATATTCAGTTAGCCCTTTAATATGAGGTATCACTCGACCCTTCATTCAATTTAAAATTTTGATATTATATCGCATCCTGTCGTCAATTTTTAAGAATAACTAGAAATTTTGACTTCAGGAATGTAGTATACATATAATATTTCATATGAATAACCCAAAAGTGGAACGTCTGTATTAAACCGATAATAAGTTAGCAGGCAAGGAGGAGGGAACGACTAAAATTTTAAGAAATTTTGGCATGATACTATATACTTAGTGAGCCGTTTAAATGGACGTGTCACTCGGCCCATATTAGAAATTTTACTTCAAAAATGTAGAACATAATATTTCATTTTAATCACCCAAAGGTGGAACCTCTCTATTAAATCGATCATAAGATAGCAGAGGGGGAGGATCCTTTAGAATCCCATTGTATATTTATAAATTAGTCCTGAAGCGATCGTTAAATAATATATATATTATATATTATGTATTATATATTATATATTATATATTATATATTATATATTATATATTATATATTATATATTATATATTATATATTATATATTATATATTATATATTATATATTATATATTATATATTATATATTATATATTATATATTATATATTATATATTATAAATTATATATTATATAAATTGTCAATGTCACAGTTGTTAGATATCTAGGCGAAGTAACCGATCTACATATAAACCATCCTACGAAATCAGGAATTGCCTTCTAGTGTCAAGCCTTTAAACATCTTCAAACGTTAATTTATTGTTTAATACATAGGGTGAGGCATTAGTGCATCAAAGCTCAATATATTCATCAATATTCAAGGTGTATCAAAAAACGTGATGTAGGTACAAAAATTATAGACAGTCTGAAGCTACATATTTTAAAATTATATAAACTTTCGATATACGGTTTTAGTGAGTCATACAGAGTATTTCAGAAGTTATTGTCTTTTCGTCTTATTTAATAAATATAGAATCAGTTTAGCAAGTAGTATTTTGTGCGATATTAAAATGATACGTATGTATACCTGACAGCACATAATAAATAATAAGTTAATAAGTAACGACAATAGGATACTATGACGATGAAAAGATTGGAAATTGTAAAATGTTGGATTATAGTTTATACAAGAGTTTATAGGTTACATCAGTATACCAAAAACTCCAATACTACTAATTACTTTTTAATTGTACGGTAATATAATCTCCGTTGGAAGCAATATAATAATAGCTGATAGAAATTCTGTATGAAAATTGTTTTACTAAGTTAATTGAAACTAATACATTCAATGCTTAAACGAGCAAAAGAATATGGATATATGTACATAATATGTAAGTTACTTACCAGTAATATCGGTTGACGAGTGTTGCTGTAGTAATGATTTACCAACGCTTAGCACAAACACACGGAAATCATCTTATCGTGGACGATAAAAGTAATAAGTATCTCATACAAGTGTTTATATCAGAACAGTGTACATATTTAACTTTTGTATATTGTTCCTATATATACAATATAATTTATATACCGCTCAATAGAAAATGCAACAATGCATTTTGTTAGATCGTGCTTAGATTTAAATATTTGCAAGTATTATTTGTGTAAATGTCTATAATGCAAGTTTTTAATTTTGAAGAACTAAGCTGCTCATATTACTCTTTACAGTAATCACGAAATTATTTGCAACCAATGCATAATATTATGCTATAGTGATAAATAAAAAAACAATAGAGTAGGTACATTTTATTTTAAAACTAAATAAATTTTAAATTAAATCTGTATAGTTTTTGATCAGTGAAATATTCGTAATTCGGTGAAAGTGATATTTATCATACAACTGAAATCAGCGATTGTTATCCTAGTAATTGCAATACATTCAGTACTATAACTTCAATAAAACAACAAAATTAAAAAAAACAATAAAATTCAAAATCCAAAACAGAAGATCTTTACCGTTATGAAGAAAATTGTATGAGGAAGTAAATGATTTATTTTTATTAAATAAAATAGTAGTAATAACAGTTTTACTTATCGAATTTCTAAATGTTTGTTGTCTCTTTGGTAATGTAATTACTCATTTTTACTGGTTTAATTACTAAGCAGAGAGCTTCAGCATTGAAAACTACCCTACTAAACCAAGAGCAATAAAAATAGATCATATCAAAGAAATGGATCAAAACCCACTTCCTCTATTGGGCGATAGCAGATGCCAATCTAACAATTTTTTCGGTTGCAAGTCTTGCTAGATGCCCGGATCTGCTAAGCAATTCAGGAGTGATTCCATATAACGGGGTACCGTGCCGTAAAAAATTGAAAGCGTTACGACGCTCGGTGCTTGGGATATTAACAACGTGACATTATTCACGGCGAGCTAGTTTTCTAACACAGTCATGAAAACACAACAGGAGCTGCCGTAGCAGTTTCTTCTTCCTGCTTAGGACGCTAATGCGGCTCAAATTATCACAAAAACATGATGGACCTACGGATCCCAGTAAATTTGCAGTTACACTAACGCCTGTACATCAATTTGTAAACATTGTTTTCAGTTTTAGTTCAGAAAAAAAAAACTCTCTTAGCCCATTTTATTGAAATTCTTTCTATGTTCGGTATAAAATAAATATCCAGTTTAATACTTATATCTACACAAGTTTTATTTGCTTGGTGATCGAAGGTTTGAATTACCTAAGAACACCTTAATTGTAGTAGTTTATAGCATGTACCATCTTTCACAAACTACTTCTAAGCTGGTAAAAAGACGTTCGTTTCATAGGCCAGCGTTACTAATACATTTGCCTAAAACATTTCAATATTCGGACAAGCTGATCCCGTGCCATTTATTCTACCACAGTCATGTCTAACAACTAATGTGCACTATATTTGGCATAATAAAGTGAAAGTTAAAAAAATATATGATTGTTATGAGGCCGTTCAATAATTACAACGTGTTTTAGAATACGAGAGATTAAGGAAAATATTTATATTGAATCTTGCCATCTAGCCATCGAGACAGTCCTTGTTGCGTATATGACAAATTCCGAGGAAGAAACAGATTATAACAGCATAGGTAATTTTCTGCTTGTAAATGTAATTATAGAAAGCAAAGAATAGTTTTTATTTTAGTGCACGGTTAAACTTAGAAAGCTGGTACAAATTAACAAAAAATAAGAATGTGAGATGAGAGGCGAAAATCGTCACGATTATTTGCAGGAAGTCCTTGTCGCTACAGATTTAAAAAATGCAAGCCTTCTCGGACGTAAACTTGCTAATGGAATAAAGCGTAGCCTTAACGACTAGACTAATTTTCCGGACCTCCTACCCAATTAACATAAACAACATGACTCTGTCGAACTAGATTAAAAGAACATAAATTAATTTGTAGTCTTGTAAGTCTTATGTTCACAAGCATTGATTGACTGCAATTTCAATATGACGAAATTGCTCAACCAGTGTGTTATCAGGTTGACTGATAGAGCAGCAAGTGGTGGTATTATATTTTTTATTTCCTAGATGCTTATGCTTTAAATGCTTATTGCTCCTACAAAATGTTAACAAAGTTACCTAAGATAACAATAATTCATGGAACGCATTGTACTAATTACAGGGAGCAATTATTACGAGGGTACCTTTTTCATATAGTGTTGGACATTTGGGCGTTTTTTATTGAATATTATGGTGTCAATAAGAGCCTAATTAACAGAGAAATAGCTACGCCTATTACTAAAATAGTTTATCTGCAAGATTATGTTTTAGGCTAAAATAAAACTATCTACTTTCTATTTAATATTACACTTGATTCAAAGTGTTTTGTAAAATAGATTCTACAAACAGTTTGGATTGTTCCTACATATCTAAAACATCTTATCGTGTTCTCAAATATGCCAGGGAAAACTTTAACTAGCTTATCTACTTTTCTACGCAAATTAAATTAATGAGTAGTTTGTTTGAATATATAGTACCCAAGTTGGATTAATTACGTGAAAAATTTCTAACTCCTACAATATTAACCATAACCATTACCATCTAATATGGGTATTTATGTCCTATCATAAGTTTGTAAAATCACATTACATTGCTTAGTAGATAAATTTAATATTTAAAATGAAAAATAGATTTTATTTCTATATAAAAAAAGAAAAGAAATTTTGTGAGGAAGAACAAATCTATTTTTCATTTAATCATCGGCACTCACTAACGTTTAATCATGAATCAATTTAATTTTTGTTTAAAATATTTTCTGAAATTATGGAGTAGTTTGCAGCAGCTCTACTTAATTTAATTTTTATATTTTCATTGTACACATTAACCAATGTGATATACATATTTAATTGTTGTTTAAGACCGAAAAATAAAATAAACTGTTAACTTCGAATGCTCGATTTATTCTGTGTTGATACACACATAAAAATATCTACATTATAAAACAGTTCTGTACTTAAAAAGTTTTCTACTACATAACAAAAAGAAATATACAGATATGTATATGTATACAATTGTCACCAAAACTACATTAACGTATATACATACATTATTACACCCTTTCCCTTATTTATAACAACAAAATAGTCATTCATCCAAGTATTATCATTGACTAATTAGTATCTCTAATTGGAGGTCTCAAATTGTACCTGTCGCTAGGAGTATTTATATTATTCACTACTGAATTCGTACCTGGAGGAATATTTTCATTACCTAATTCTTCATTATCTTTATTTTTAGTATTAAGAGTTGTTACATTTTCAGATTCTTGAGTTTGCACTGATACACGCAACTAAGAATATTTTTACTTAACTTAGATTGTATTTGATCTGAGTGTCTACGTACTATTTTACTTATACCTGCTCTTACATCATATGTACACATAACAGAACCTACGTTATCAATAATAGTCCCATCTATCCATACCGGACTAGCTGTAATTGTATAACCTTTGGTAATAACGTTGCTCCCTAAATTAAATTCTCTTTGATTGCCACCTGCATTAATAATTTGCTTTTCGGTTTTACCGATATGTTTTTGTTAATGATTAGGTAATAACAGATCTAGTTTAACTTTTAATCTACAATCAAACATTAAACTTGCACGACTAGTTAAATATTCAGTTTTCTGTAATCAAATAAAAATCTTTGAATATAAGTATCTACATATATCAGGTTTCAGATAATAAGCTTTTTTCAATGCATTCTTTAATGCCTTAACCGCGTTTTCTGCTGCGCTATTACTAGATGGATGATAAACAAGTGAGAATAAATGTGAAATTCCATTATTCTTAAGAAAAGTCTTAAAATCCTGTGATGAGAAAGGTGGACCTCCATCCGACACAATTGGTTCAGGAATTCCAAATCGGGAAAACAATTCTCTTGATTTACTAATTACGGAAGCAGATGTCCTATTATGCATTTTCAAAACTGTCATTTAGTACATGACCCAACAACCACAAAATATTTTTGATTATGAAGAGGACCTAAAAAGCAATGTGCAGTCTTGACCACGGTTTACTAACATGAGGCCAGGGCGCAATTGAATTTCTAGTAGGATCTTTTCTAAACTGAGTTAGTAGTTTTTCTATATCTGAGTCAATATTCGACCAATAAACATAAGACCTTGCCACTGACTTACATTTGCTAATGCCCATAAGGGATATTTATATACAGGATTCAAAGTTATCTTGAAATCTCTACAGATTCTAATTTGACCATTTTTCTTAAGTACGGGCACCATAGACGTAGCCCAATCGCTATAATTTACTGGAGTCAGTACCGCTAATGTCATTAAATTATCTAATTGTAGTTCTAGCTTTTCTTTAAGTGCAATAGGCAAAGCACGCAATTTTCGAAAAACTGGTGTTGCACCGTTTTTCAGAAACAATTTAGCTTTACCACCGGTAAAATGTCCTATCTCATTTCAAACACATCAAATTTCATAGCAACTAAATTAGATACTTTTGTCTTTAAATCAACTGTAGGTCTATTAAGCCAACTGAAGTTAAATTAACTACCAAGTGAAATACCTAATATTTTTACCCAATTACGACCAATTAATGGTAGGCCACTATTTTTAATTACAAATAATTTAAGGTTTCTTTCTATCGGTTCATTAAATTTAACGTTAACTAAAATATAACCAAGAACGATTATTGAGTTGCCATTGTAAGATTTTAAATTTAATTCTGATTCACATAATCTAAGATCTTTAAAATAAATTTTACAATCTTTTTACAAACATTTAGCAATTTTAAAATATGTAACAATCCTTTTCTTCATGGTTTTTCTTGCCACATCTTATGCAGAACTTATCTTCCTTCTTTGCTTTATTGGATACCTACTGACCTTGTACGACCTTCAATTGTTTCTTAAAATGTATTTTATTTAATAATGTGCTTTGAGTTAATCATGCGTTGATTACGGCTGCCTCTCTATTTATTGCCATCCCAATTGCTTTCTTGTAGTCCAAGTTGTTCTCCGAAAATAGGCGTTGTCGAATTCCTTCATTTCTTAAACCGAAAACTAACTGATCTCGTAAATTGTCTTCTAATGTGTTATCAAATTTACACGTTTTTGCTAATTTCTTTAAAGTAGCCAGATATACGAAGATTGACTTGCCCTGCAATTGTCTACGCTGGCGAAACTTGCACCTTTCCGTTATCTCGGAAGGAGCTGGTTGTAGATGCTCACTCATTAACTTCATCAACTCCGAAAACTTGTCTTCAGACTTAGCCGAGTCACACAAATTTGCTATCAATTCATGTGATTAAAATAGCAGTTTTTAATTCATCTTGAATTTGATTTGCATTGAAGTAATAAAAATAAAAATTCCAAGTAGTGCAGAATTAAAGAAAAATTAGCATATATTTCAACGAAAGAAACTAAAAAAAAAAAAACGTAAAGGAAATAAATTTTCAAATGAAATATCGGAAACCAATGAAATCAATAGACACAGCTAATGATCGAAGATAAATAGTTTTCATAAATACCATCAGACGTGGTATTAAAAAGTAAACCAAGATGTATTACAAGCCTTGAACATGAGAAAAAAACATACTATTATACGAAGAGTCTCAAAACTTAAAATAAAAAATGATAGACCAGCCGATGAGACCAGCCTTAAAAATAATCATAATGCAGACATTGGTAACCCTTAAGGTGGGTTTATCAATGTGAGGATAAATAAATTAGCTTGGATATAAAATTTTATTCGTAAGATAATTACAATAAAACGTTTATTGAGTGTTAAATAGAAGTTATCTCCAAGATAAAGCATTGTAATTGCTAAATTTTATCTGCCACTTAGCAATATCTGTCAGTTACTTAACTAACACTTTTATCCTCACATTAATAAACCCTCCCTTAGCAACACAAGTTGTGTTCCAATCTAACTCCAGACACATCCTTGACTAAGCAATATACCTACTCTGTTGAAAAATTTGTGATTGAAGGATGTATGCGTGCCTTACTTTCGTCGAGTTTATGCTAGATGAATTCTATACTCATTGATTTAAACCTGAAGTGTATCGGCTTACGACTCACAGCCAGAATCCAAGAACAGATCAAGTTCATGAATCTACGTTTTAGAGTCTGTTGGTTAATTGGATTAATTACCAATATTCATAGTACGTCTATTACTATTCTGTTCTTTCTACTACTATTCTGTTCTTTTCTTCATCTTTTTATTTATTCTATCTATAATTAGGTTGGATTACCTTATATTGTTACTATTATTTTTTAGATACAAATACAACATAATATATTGTAGATTAAGACTGTTTAGATACCTTAGTAATTATATTAAATTCTGTATAAGCTGTATAATTATGGCATGACTTGACACGTATGTGTCAGATATACTATAGAATATGTCATAAATATAGAAAAATCATACAATTCTGAGGAGAACATTTTTCTTAATACATATGAAAATCATTTATGTAGGATCGCATCGCACAAGAATCTTTCGGAAGTCCTAAATGTATTTAGCTTCTGCTTTGCAAATAAAATTAGTTAATTTTGTAACATCTTTATCAATTTCTATCTAATATAATTATTCGAAATGTAATGATGCTCGAGTAATACTGAATACGCGGTAACTCCTTACTTGATTAAATTTATTTTTTTTTATGTGATAGCTATTTGCAATATATTTCATGAGAAAAGACAAAGTGACAAAAATAGGTCATCAAACTGCTTGTACAGTCTCTTTCAAAAGTAATGTCTCCCCAGCCATCGGGTTCATATCAATAATACCTTCCACTTAGCGTATTGCATTAATCCGATATCTTCGGCTAAGAAAGAGGCCACAGGGGATACGATACAGATCGAACATGTATATAACCTGTGTAATTATAATTTTAAATCTCGATATGCGTATTTACCTGCTAGCGGTAAAATATAGGACTTTATTAAACCCTACTTTTATACCTGTGATGGTCAGTTTTCCTAAATATGTAATATATAACGTATACTTTTAGTTATTGTTAGTTTTTCAGACTTTTATTAGAGATAAATTTTAATGTATATTACAACAACATACGTATTAGAATATTAAAATAATATTCATTTTATTGGGGCATACACCTTTATTTATAAATCTTACAAGAAATCCGTCCCAACAAGGATCTCTTTTAAAGTAAAAACAAATAACTAATATACGGCGTTATTGGTGAGAACGGCCTATTAAAACTATTAGGTATAGAAACGAAACGGAGTTTTGAAACCAAATTTTGTGGTCGGATATATTTCAATATGAAGTATTACGTTAAAATATTTTTGTATAAAAATATTGAATTTGAATTCCTGTTAACCGGAAGTGGGCATCAACTTCGATATTTTAAATAGCATGCTATAAATTTAATTACAAATTCAGCTTCTAAGATACATTTTACACATATTTCATGTATCCCATGCTATACTTAAATATGATACCATTCTTTTTGAGTTATTCGCAATTAAATAAAGTTAAAAAAGTGACAGATACCGATATTACTTTATAGTGATATTACGTCACGTAGGAGCAGAAGAGATAAATGAAATTTTGCATATACACAGCTGATATCGTGTGATACAGAGTTTGAAGTTCTTCTCTGCAATATTATACAGAGTGTTTAAAAGTAGTTGCTTACAAAAACCTTCAAAATTCGGAAAGTCGCTTTTTTCTAATGCAACTGTATTTCCTTAGATATTCTGATTTTACAAAAGATTATTTTTAATCTATATTAGGTGTTCCTATATCTAAAATGGAAGGTGAAAAAGTTGTAACGATTTAATTAGCCTCCGTACCTAAAATGCTCAGATACATCAATTTACGGAAGCAAGGGTGCTTAGTTTATTTGTTTTACATACTTACTTACTACTTATTTTGACGTCTGTCATTTTGGTTAGTCGTTCTCGCATAACAGAGAAATATATGTGCACCGGTATAATAATTATAATGCCCAATACGACAATGTATTTTACAACAATAAGAATAGTATATTAAAGTATGAGTGGACAATAAGGTCATTAAAACACGCGCGATTTTTCGCACGACAGTGAAGCCGGAGTGCTTGAAAGCTAGCAAGTGCAGGATTTACTCTTTCATATAATATCAATCACATTCCTGTAAAGTAAGAGTTGTTTCGATAAAAATATTATAAAATATCTTGTTACAGTTTTTGACACATTTATTAATAAGTTTTTATTTGTAAAAGGTTGTTTTGACAGATCAATTAGTTGACATTATTTATATTTCACTTATTTTTGAATTGTTGACGTTGCCCCTAGTAACTCTAAAACGCGCGTGTTTTAATGATCGATTTACGCACGCGTTTGCATGTTTTAAACAAGCAAAATGGTTTACCAATAAAAAAAATTATTGTATTTGTTACAAGACATATTATAATCTTAGTATTTCTTGTAATTTTTATTTTATCTGTAATAACATACATATTGTTGTAGCTTCTGTATAATACGTCCCTGTCAGTGTAAAACATTTAGATTATCTAAGAATTTTCCCAAAAAATTAATAATAGCATAGCAATATACGGAGTTCACAATATTTTTGCAATAATTTTACCCACGAAGATTTTCCCAAACATTATGAACACCCTCTTGAAGATTGGCGAGCGATCATACATTTGCCGAGTCTATAAGATTTTTCTAATAATTAACATATGTATATCTATTAAAGAAAGTGTTATTTTGTCTAGTGTATTATGTTTCCCTACTATAATCAACAGTAAATTCAATTGTTTATTAAAATCTCACATTAGGTTCCACCACTTTAAACAGAGAAGAAACCGATTTGATAATTAAATATAATAATAATTATAATTAAACACAGAAAGTGTCTGAAAATTTAAATTAACCAATATGTAAATCTAATATTTAGGTATATATTCAATGATTTTAAAGATTAAGCACTATTATGTTATAAAATAATATTTTATAATGACAACTACACAACTAGGCATTAATGTAAGCATGTTTATTGTCTAACTGCGTTATCATCTATCTACTCTATTTAAACCCATCTAATTACGAAATATTACATTTTGTAATTAGAAATAGATTAACGATGTACCAGACTCTTCGAAACGACACTATTAAAGGGATAATAGTGGATTTTCAATATATCAGTTATTTGTTTTCTATAAAAAAAGATTTTTGTTGGGACGGATTTATCAATAAAGGTGTATACCTCAATAAAATGAATATTATTTTGATATTCTAAAAAGTATTGTCTCTAATAAAAGTTTGAAAAACTAACAATAACTAAAAGTATACGTTATATATTACATATTTAGGAAAACTGACCATCACAGGTATAAAAGTAGTAGGATTTAATAAAGTCCTATATTTTACCGCTAGCAGGTAAATACGCATATCGAGATTTAAAATTATAATTACACAGGTTATATACATGTTCGATCTGTATTGTATCCTCTCTGGCCACTTTCGCAGCCGAAGATATCCGATGAATACAATACGCTAAGTGGAAGGTATTATTGATATAAACCCGATGGCTGGGGGAGACATTACTTTTGAAAGAGACTGTACATAAGTACAACATGTATAGTGAATAGTTTCATTTTGCATCAAGAAATCCCAATTAACAAATTATCAATCATTCAAGATGATCTTGTTTTGGAACTATCAAAATTATATCTTCATTAAATAATGTCCTGTGTGTGTCCTTTTCTTCTAGTTAAGACTATTTTTTACAATAGAAAAGTGTGAATAACTTACCTTTGGCAGATGATTGTGTTGTGTAGCTTTCTGTAGCATTTTGCTTTGTGCAGTCTACGCTATAGAAATCATATTTAATTTTAATATTTGAAAACTGACCATATACTTGCTGACTTTCCAAATTACTTTTTAAGTGCTGAAATTCACGGATGTTGCGGTTAGAAATATTTACGATACTAATGCTTTGAGAAAATATTTATTGTTCAACGTACACAACTAATACAATTCTTATTACACTTTTCAAAACAAAGTGCTAGAGTGTATAAAACATAATATTTAAAAGTTAGTTTACAGTATGATATATATAATCCTGCAATACATTCACTTATATCTATATTGGCATGCTACTGAAAAGATTATTTTCCCTGGGCTCAGGTTGAATCATTCTTTGTGATCTAGCTTTTGTTACTAAATGAAATATTAATCCAATGACCAAAACTGCTAAAATTCCATACACGCCAATTACCAATGACTGGTAATTTTGTCTTGGGACATTTACATTTTCGTTTGCACTTTTTAAATTAAGAGATTTTGGAAGTACGATATCTGATTCGTTGGGGATCTGTCTGGGGAATAAACCATTGTTGGTTGGTTGTTGAATGGTTGACAAAATTGGACTGAATATATTCCGAATTTCTTCAATAAAACTTTTGCGATCTACCCTTACAATTTGTTGAAAATTTACTTGGATTTTTGTTAGAGAAGAATCAAAAATATTTCTCATTTCCTCTATAATATTCTTTCGGTCTGTATTTACAGTTTCTTCAAACTTATTCTGAATTTTTGATAGAGTTGTATTGTAAATATTTTTGATTTCTCCAAGGAATGTTTTACCAAGTAATTTTGTAAAGTTAGTTGCGATAGGTTGAATATTTGTGTCATTAAATTGTGACCTGTTTGCATTTTGGGTTAAATTTAATACATTTATAATTTTCTGTGTAACATCTTGTACATTTGTCTCAACTATTTGAAATAAATTTTTATAATCTTGGTTTAACATATTCGATCTATTTTCTTGTTGCAGCATTAATTGTTTGATGCTTAAATTTAAGTTATTTAATAATGAGTAATATTCTTCTTCATATTTGGTAATGTTTGTTAAAGTATGAACATGTTTTTCTTCATTAGTTTCAACACAACTAATTCCAAGTATATTTTCTACATTGCGCGTATCTCCAAACGCAATATGAACGCTATTATTTCTTAGTTTACTGGTTAGATCAGCTAGCGTATCACATGTCCATATGTTACCGTTTAAATCGATTTGCTTCAAACTTTCTAGTCCTTCATATCGGAATCTTACAAGACGATTATCATTTATATAAAGTTTCTTTAAGCAGCTTGTATCAAGAAAGGTTCCTTTCGATATAAAGGATAAATTATTACGACTTAAGTCTAGCTCCGCTAATTTGAATAGTTTCGTAAATGTACCGACAGTGATCTTCTGTATTCCAGTACACGAGAGATTCAAATACTGTACATTTATCGTGTTTTGAAACAAATCTGTCGCAGGATTGTTTTCTTGAAATAGGGGATTATTACTCAGATCTAAAATCAACAGGTTATTTAAGTTTTGAAAATTTGTTGCAGAAATATTATGCAGTTTGTTGGAGGATAAATACAAACTCCTCAACTTCAGTGGCGTTTTGGTACTAACTGAAAATGCGGTTATTTCGTTGAAAGATAGCTCCAAATCAAGTAGGTTTAAACAACCGTCGCCTAGTTCTAGTTTTCTTATGAAATTGTACGAGAGATTCAGTTGTGTTAAATTGTAACAGTTAGCCGTCAAGTTAGATACATCCACAATTTTGTTACCAATTAGTAGCAATGTATTCAAATAACTAAATAAATCGCGTTCAATACTGCTTATATTGTTATTGGATAAGTTGATTGTATCTAAGCTAAACGAGCTAAATGATCCTGTTGATAAAACTTCAATGCAGTTGTTGTTTAAATCAAGGACTGTCAACTGGCCCAAGTTTTGGAAACTGTAGGGCTCAACTTTGGTTATGTTTACACCTATCATTGATATAATTTTGACATTTTCAAATCCAGCAAATAATTTGGAATTAAGTGATCCTATATTACTTAAACAAATTTCTATTTTACGAACAGCTAATTTATGTGTACTGTCTAAATTACTGTCTACCATGTAGCAATCCATAACGTAGAATTCGTCACAAATTTGGCGAGAATAGGTGTAATCATTGTCAGTTCTACAATTGGGTTCTTCATATACTTCATGATGACACGTTTGTATAGTAAGACGTGTAAAGTTGATAATTAATACAAGAGTAATGACGAAAAACGCCATGTTGTACCAATATCTAGAAAGTAAATATCTATAATTAAACATATGGAACAACGTAATAACTTTGAATACAGAAAAGTTTTGATGTACATTTTGAGATTGCTTTTGGAGATCTAGTCTCATGTCAACCAATAAACACAATTAATATATCTATGTTATGACTTTTATGTACTTATCTTTCAATTCCTGAAGTATTTCCACTTGTAGGTCAATCAAACAGCAAATTAATTAAATACCAATTTATTATAGAACATATAAAATTATGTTTTCGTTAATAAGACTTCTTCAGTTGAAAAAATTAACATTTATTATGTATCAAAATACTAACAAGCTAATAATATAAATGGCCATGCCTATCAACAAAAATATCTAAGAAACAGAGAAATCATTCATCACATTCTTAAATAATATTAAGGGATATATTAGTGTAAGTTTAACACAACTATAAAAATAAAATGGAATTGAATTATTCGTATATCAACGTATTTTTTGTCAAGGTCCAACAATTCTGTTCCAGGACTAGGGAAAAGCATAGCAAAAAAAACCTAGTCAACCGCTTAAAATTAATAAAATTCAGGTGTGAATTAAATTATTGTAAATAACGTTTAAATTATAGATATCAGTTCCAAAATTTACCGCGTTTTCATCATTTTTGATGTATATCGTTCTCAAATTCACAGCATCTAAAAGAGTTACAGCTCTTGTACACCTTTTTCCTGAAATGCCATAATTTGCGTCAACATTTGTTTTCTATAAACTTGTTTCAGAGACCGAATGACACCTTGGTCTATAGGTTGCAACACGGACGTAGCATTAAATGTTCAAGAATGAAGTTCAACATTTGGATAAGCAACCAGCAATAATATTTTGCATCTTTGTTGTGTAAGCTCTCTGTCCCATTTCTTCAAATAATCTATAAAGAGTTGTGAAGTCATCCATGCTTTGTTATTAGCACAATAATCTATAGGTAATGTTTTTTACATTTTTAAAACATCTAGGGTTTAGAAATTTTCCTAAAAGAGAATAGACAAGTATAAAATAGGTTCAGGTTATGTTATTGTAAAAAGACCTATACACTTACCAATAATAAATAGTTTTTGTTTGCAGTACCGGAAGTATTAGCACAAAACTGTTATCATTTCTTTTGACATTTTACCCCCTGCACAAGTTTCCCCTTTTATTTATAGGTCTGATCTGGCATCATTCGGTAGAATATCCCTGTTTCATCAGCATTAAAAACGTCGTCCAAGGAGTACCTATTCTTTACTTATAGAAATCCAATCATTAGTTACATTTCTGTCCACTGAAGCTGACTCGCCACAAACATTTCCAAAACCAATATCGTGTCCTTTTTAAATCTATCCAGCCACCCTGAACTGCATTTAAAATCATCTTGAATCATTCTGCCGAATTCCTCAGCTTTCGTTTGTAGCATTGGCTCACTTACGGGAAAATTATTCGCTCTTGTTTGCAAGAACCATTGAAATAACAAGTCATCTACTTGCGGGTGTGCAGAAAATCGCATTTTCTTCTTTTTATCATTGATTTTCCAATTACAATTTTTTATTTTGTCGCGATTCTTCCATATGTTCGAAACAGTAGATTTCTGCAGCTTCATGGTCGTACAAGTTGTATCTGCTTGGGTTATTCCTTTCTCAATTCCACTTACTATCGTAAACTTTTGATGCACTGTAAAGGCACGTTTCTTACATTTTTCAGACATTTTCACGCCCAAATCTTTGCAGCGAGGCACATTTGTTAATCCCTTGACATACACTGCAATCGCTCCGCTTGTAATGGAGATAGTAACGCATTTAAGTTCATTATAAGCGAAAGTCTATTATAAGCGAGTTCATTTCAACCGAGGATTTTACACGTGTTTGTGCCGGGACTAAAAAAGTGTACATTATAGGAGGGTTTCCATTACAAGCGAGTTCATTATAGGTGGATTCCACTGTACGAATAATTCAATTCAATTCTAATGTTACATTAAACTAATATATGCTTTAATATTATTTAAGAATGTAATTATAATTCGATATGTCAATGATTTCTTTGTTTCTTAGATATTTTTGTTGAGGGGCATAACCATTTATATTATTAGCCTATTAGTATTTTGACACATATTAAATTTCAATTTCTTCCAGTGAAGAAGTCTTATTAACGAAAACATAATTTTATATGTTCCGGAATAAATTGGTATTTAATTAATTTGCTGTTTCATTGACCTACAAGTTGAAATACTTCAGGAATTGAAAAATAAACAGAATCTAACAAATAGAATCTATTAACGAAATCCAGATAAAATCGCAAATTGTTCTTTTAATATACAGGGTGTCCGGAAAAAATGTGGAAAATATTTTGGATGCAGATAGAACATGAATAAATAAGATGAGTTCCTATATTTTTTTCCTACAGGCCCTTCCTACAGCGATATGTGTCCTTGAAGGACGCCGTTGGAAATCGTTTTTAATGTAAAGGCAGTGGTGTCTCCGGAGGCACCAAGGGGGTAGGTGAAACGAACTCCAAATACAGGGCGTTAAAAATTTTGGCATTCAGTTGTAAAGATTAGCCCGCCCCTGGTAAGCTACATAAGCTAAATATTTTAAGAGGTCCTTACTAGTATCCATCACATTAAATTTTTATTAAATTATATTAAGTATTACTTCAAAAAATTAATAAAAACCGATTTTGAGCGGCATCTTTCAGGGACGCATATCTCCGTAGGAAGAGCCTGTAGGAAAAAAATTGTATAGAAACTTGTCATCTTATTTGTTGATGTTCTATCTGCATCCAAAAGATTTCCCACATTTTCTCGGACACCCTGTATAAAACAGTGTAGCTAATTCTGCAAATTCTTTCTTTCGATTATTGACTTAGTAAACCTTCCTATAACAACAGATGAGATTAACTTATACGATACTTAACTCAATATAAATGCGGAAAATCATAGAGTTTGTATCGACAGTAGGCGTTATATTTCGAATTTTAACAAATATAGAGAAATGCGGAAAGAGGGCTCAACATAAAGTTGTGATTTCAGGCATTTATCTGGTTACGTGAATAATTTAGGCCAGTATACACGTATAGTAAGATGATAGAAATTCATGTTCCATGATGTTCCATATAGAATGAGGTAATATGTATATTGTTTCACTGTTACTATTTATATATAATTTCATAGAAGTACATTCAATGTATTTCTCTATAACGCATTTATTCGTTTGTTTCGACATTTTCTAACTCTGTATGGAATTTTATAGTCACTGAGAGATATGTTTCAGTAATAAACATTGGATTGCTAACTTTAGGGTGATAAACAGGATAGGGTCATAGCGCATAGAGGTACGATTACTCATTTATAAAAAGAGAAGCTGAAAATATTGTTAAGGTAAAAGCTGAAGAGTATAAAAGGCTATATGGAAATATTTTTGGTATACAGAAGTTGGAACAACTGCAAAAATTTAATTGTTGTAGTAGCAAACGGGATGCATTTGCATTTTTGTTATTTTTTAAGCTGTTATCTTTTGTTCGACTCCATGTTTTCAGTAGCTGCATCTGTTTGTGTTGCAGAGGTAATCTACATAAAGTTTTACTTTTAATATTTGGCAAAGAGTTCATTTTACGTGTACATGAACAGCAAGCCAGAAATGTACGGAATGAAAATATCTATGGGCATTGACAAATTCCAAGTACAATCAGACTATCAATATGCAGTTATAGTTAATGAAGCCATAATAAGTGTATTATTACGCAGAAAAAGAACAAAGTGAACAACTTGTTCTTGAATTTGCCGATCACTTGTGTCAGGGATTTGGAACAATAACTGACTTTTTCACGAGCCTTCAGTTGGTTAATAAATTTTGGGACAAAAATCTACTACTCTGTGGTAGACTGCGAAAAAAAAAACATTTAAGTACATCGCAAGAGCTACTTCTGACATTCTCAAGAAAAGGAAGTGTTTAAAAAAATTGTACTTTGGTGCCTAATGAATCGAAAATCGCAAACCTGTTATCAACTCAATATGAGGTGACAAAATAAGTAACGAACATACAAAATGAGAACCAGATATTGTTTACATTACAATAACACTAAAGAGGCAATTGAAGCAGCATATAAAATGTCATAGAAATATACAACTCAATGAACAACTCTTAGCTGGTTTATAACATTGTTTTGCCATATGATTGATATTGCTGCTATAAATACGTACGTACATACAAGATGTGGACATTTAAAAGTCCTCATTAATCCGGTCGCTCAGATGCAAGAAGAAACTTTCTTCTTTTCATGGGAAAAGTTTTGGCTAAGGAAAATGTGGTTTTCAGATTCCGAAGAAAAAATGATTTGCAAGCAACTATAAAAATAAACATTTATAAGATTATATCCAAACCATAGTTTGAAACTAAAATTGCAAGACAAGCAGCAAATCAAGATTAATGTTTCTTTTGTGCGAGATTCAAAGATAGAAAAATGAGACAACTGGCGAAGTGTAAACTGTGATTGGTTTGCTTGCATGCGGCACTCAGACAGACAAATATGTTGTATATTTGTACAATTTAGACATATTAGGTAAAATTTCGAAAACGTAATTCACAGTGGTTCTTACATTTGATATTGAATAGAAAAATTCATTTATATCTGTGGTGCAAATTTTATCGATAGTTAATTTATATCTGCTGGATCTAGTATTTTGTCTGGAATAACTCTATCTCTATTATATAAAACTGGCACAAATAAATTGTTCTGTTTGCACAGGTTCGGTTTCTGGGGAAATGTCAATGATATGCCCGATTAGTTTTTCTACCCTTACTACATAAAATATGGACGTTATAGTGCAAACTTTGGGCTGAAGCAAAGTAGCCTCAATCTATGGAAATCTTTGCTCCACTTCTAAATAAAAAATAAAATATTATATATAAGTCCCAGCGTAGTTCGTTAAAACGAGAGTTCATGCAATAATGAAATACAGCTATATTTATAACAACTCAGAAAATAAACCTTTCGAATTTTAACTCGTCTTGTATATCAACATTGAATATTCCAATAAACGAATAATTTATGCAAATGTTGATACCTACAAAAACTATAAGAAATGTTTTAAAGGCAAATAAATTATTTAATGTCAAAGTTGAAATACGCCACAAGAGGTTAAGTTTGCTGCTCAATCAATATAGAATCTCCCATATCTTTTGAAGTACCTTGTAGGATATACCAGATCCCACATTACAGCAAATAATAACAATTATGCAGTGTTCCATTTAAAATAGAAGAACAATAGTTCAGTCTCTTATTATATCCAAAAATATTTTTAAGAGTATGTCCTCTTATACGCTTCACCTTTTATCTAAATTACTTTTTCTCCTTTTCGTTCTATATCAATTTGAGTTTTAGAAATTAATATTATGTACATACATACATATACTTATGTATGTATAATATAATAGTACAGCAACTATATGTATGTACAATATATATATTATTAATATTATTATATAAATATCTAAAACTATAGTAAATGTATACTTACTTTTATCAAAATACAAACATAGCATATAAGCAATAAGCTTCAGTCGAATCGTCTAATATCACTAGGTTACCTATTTTGTAATAATATATTTATTTGTTTTATTTCTAGTTTTGTTCATTTATAGTTCTTGTAATAGTTTACATTGATACGATTATACATACTAATGAATATTAATTTTAGATTCTATATTACTGATTTGTGTCTTTGGATTTATTACATATTTTATGGAATATATGTATGTATGTACATAATATGTATTCTCTTTTGGCGTTACTACTACCAATATATGGTTTAAATGATATTTGCAGCACTTATTACGACCGTTCATTTATCTTTTGCAAATTTGATATTTTTTGAAACTTAAATTTCTGTTTGTGTTCTTAATTCTTTCCTATTCTATCACACAGATTGTTGTGCCCGTTTTAAGCATTAGTTTTTATATCAAACTCTGGTTTTGGTGACTAAAGTATTAATGTTATATAACACGTATGTATATAATGCGATGTTTTTCACAGTTCATACAGTGGCTTAGTTACTGTTTATAATACATTATCAAGTTACATATAACGTTAATCAGGGTAACTTGATATCGTTTGCTGTTAATGACATAATGCCTTCTAATAGGGCAAAAGAATTTTGTATTTAAACTTTAAAGTAAACATTATGGTACAGAATACTTGACGTATGTTGAAAAGATATACGAAAGTGTATGTGCTGTTTCACTAACTGACGGAGATATTCAAATATGTATATGTATGAATATACTGTGTACGAATTTATGCGCCAAATAAGCGTTGTATAATACACTGTTTCTGCGCATTTAGTCGTTATTGGATATACATTTGTACTACGTACAGGGTGCGGCAGAAAGGATTTTACACTTTAAATGATTGCTTAAAGAGAAACAACATATGTTACCGCAACATTTTCTTTTTCAATAAAAAGAGTAGCCTTTGGAAATTTGTTTCATAGGTTGACAGTTGACAGCCTCAACGTGTCTTTTGTGTGGAACAATTTTTAATATTAAATTCAATTACTGCCGTGCAAAGAAGGTTTAGGACACAATTTAATGTAAGAGAAAGTCCTTCACGTGTTGTTATTAATTTATTATGGGTTACAAAATGGAAAAATACAGGTTCAAACATAAAACCAACGGGTCGGCTACGATCTGTGCATAATGCGGATAACCAAGAAAGAATTAGACAAGCAATTATTGCGAGCCCTAAAAGATCAATCAGAAAACAAGCTTTGGACCTCCATATTTCACACCGGAGTATTTGACGTATGCTAAGAGGTATGAAATTTCATCCGTATAAAATTGCAGTTGTTCAGGAATTAAACGCGAATGATAAAGTTAGACGACTCGAATTTTGCCGAACTTCTTGGCTTTGAGAAATAACGTACCTGGTATTGAACATCGATTATTTATGAGCCACGCGGCCATTTTTATTTAAACGGATTAGGTAATAAACAAAACTGTCGTTTCTGGGCACGTGAAAACTCTAGAGAACTTCATGAACGGTCTTTACATTCTGCTAAAGTTACAGTATAGTGCGCCATTTCAGCTGTAAGAATAATCGGTGCCTACTTCTTTAAAGAAAATGGCACTATCGTAACAGTTAATTCGGAACGATATGGTGAAATGTTACGAAATTTTTTCTTCCACAAATACAAGATATGGAGTTTTGGTTCCAACAGGATGGCGCAGCTTGTCACACGACAAGAAACAATACGGAGATCTTAAATCGGTTTTTTCCAGAGAGATTAATTTCAATCAGAGGGACCATAAGTTGGCCTCCTAAGTCACCCGACCTAACCGTGCCAGATTTTTTTCTTTGGGCTTTTTTAAAGCATAAGGTCTATTGTAACAAGTCCCGGAATTTAGAGGAGTTGAAAAGGAACATTATAACTGAAATTCGTGCAATTTCCCCACATATGCTTAGGATGATGAATAACTTTGTCAGTCAATTATAGGAGTGCATTGAGGAACAATGAGGGTATTTACGGCATTCTATTTTTAAATCATAAATTTCCAAATATTATACTTTAAAAGTGTTCAGTTGATTTTGTTAATCTTAATATAAATAAAATTTTATAGCAAAATTAAAATGTAAAATCCTTTCTGCCGCACCCTGTACATATACGTAATTTCAAATTTGTTAAATGTCAATATTAAATCTAGCAAATAATATTGTATTTCGACTGAGTTGCAAATCGTTTTTAGTCATACAAACGGCCATTATGATGTGATGCAAGTAATATTGAATAATTTACTTAAAATCTTGTTTTTCAGATAGCATTTATAATCGGACTGTATTAGATACGAGCTAGTATTAATGTTGTTAAGGTTAATATATTAATGGTAAATGAGTTCAAGCTAATTATGTTCAAACTGTTTATCTAGTTCAAAATAGTATTGTTTCCATTGATATTTATCCTGTTCTAAAAGTTATACAATGAGAAATAAATTGCTACTACTACTATTACTACTATTAAAGAAAAATAAATGTGAGAGTTACAATACGAACCGGTATTATAACTGCACCATTTCCTTGTTTTTGGGTGTACATTTTCATTACTTAATTAAAAGTATATATGTACATATGAACATTTGAGGAACTACTATATTTTAAAAAATATTGATGGAAATCTCAGAGATTTCTTTTAGTTTACGCTATTTAATGTTTTTTGTAACTGATAGTTAAAAGTCTATTAAGCCAATTATAACTGATAAACTCTTCAGAACAAAAGTGAAATCGTCATTGTTTATCTCAAACTTTTGCGTAAATGTAAACCTTTCTCAGAGAGTTGTTTTGATTAGGATTTTTTCCTTTTTATGATATTTTTCCAAAATATTTTTTAATTGTGAAGCTACTGTGATATCCGTGGTTTCCCATATTTATTTAAACGTGCTGATATATTCTGTGCGTCTTACAAATTAAAACTTAGGTGGGAAATGCAGATATGATTCGATCTACTATATAAATACATAGTACATACATAAGATATGTAGTTTTAAATAAATAAAGAATAAAATTTCAGCAACACCCATTCAATTAATGATATTCTAAGTATAAGAAATGTAATTTAGTTAAAATTGTTTTTAATTTCTATGGCGCAGATAATAATTTTATAATTGTCACTTAAGATTCTGCGCACTACAAAAATTGCATCATCTTTATGATAAAGATGTTTTTAAAATTTTTTTCGGCGTTTTTTGATCCTTTGAATCAAAATGGTTTAACATACTATTCCAATTATGTAAAGTATTTGATGACTAACATATCCAGAAGGAATATAATATATTTTTACCGTTTAACCGCAAATCGACGTTTAGCGATGTAGTAAGTATAGTATAGAAAAAAAATTAGAATATATAAGTTATTGGCAACCTATTAATACAAATTTAACTTTTATGATACAAAGGACAATGCATTATTCAATGACGTAATCTTGTTTTAAATTCTACTTCTGGATTCATCTTCAGAGAATGTACTACAGTATACAACAAGATTTCAAGTAACAACTCAGTGACTAAAATAAATAATTTATTAAGGATATCTGTTTTCGCGTTTTGCGAAATCAATTTGGAATTTATTTAGCGTTATAACTAGAGTTCGGTTTGTTGGCAAATGTCTTGAACCTTTCTGGTTTACGTTTTTAGTTGTTTTGTGAGGTTTTACGTTTTTGAAATAAACAACGCATATATTAGATTTTTCTAAAACACCCCTAAAAGATGACTGTTTATAAAAAAACCTTCAAGTAATCAAAGTGGAAATGTAAATAACAGCATGGATATTTTCTGCAGCAAATTTGGAAGCACTGGATAAATTATAGAAGAAGAAGATGTAGGTGTTGCTAAAATGGTTTGGAGTATCCTTAGAAACATAATTTATTACAGGTATTATTTAGAACAAATTGGAAATGTAAATAACAGCATGGATATTTTCTGCAGCAAATTTGGAAGCACTGGATAAATTATAGAAGAAGAAGATGTAGGTGTTGCTAAAATGGTTTGGAGTATCCTTAGAAACATAATTTATTACAGGTATTATTTAGAACAAAAAATTTCTATCAGAATTTGAATATTTATATGTATACAGTTTAACGTAGTGTACTAATTATATTCCTTTTGAGTCTCTCGGCAGCCACTTTCTTAGAGTGTATATAGTAACAGTAGACAATAAAATGCAGAACAAATGAAAATTAAACGTAACGTATCATCAGCAGCTGAATAACAATGATAAAAAACGCTGTATTATACAAAGATTTAAAGCTTTTTAGGTTACTTAATATCTTTTTGTTGCATTAAAAAAATACTACACGCAAATACGAACTACATCGAAATCAAAATAATTCAAGAAACAACATTATTGATCCATAATTAGAACATTTTTTTACTATTACATAATGAATATAACTATTTTTTATATGATTAATCTATAAAAGTGTAAACTCACCTAGTAGTATACAATAGGCGTCTGCTACTTTTAGATGTGTTCTCTTTGGATATACTCAACCAGACTAAACACCGATATACTGCAATGATAAAGAAGCGATAACTAATACCTTAAAGCAGTGTTACCAACCACTAAGGAAAAGATTAACACGACGCAGTATTTGACCAAAAAATGTTCTACTCATACCACACAATAGAGAAGTGTTATATTACCAAACGCACCTTTTATTAATAACTAAATGACATAAGACACCCAATATTATAAAACTATATATGTACTTACCAGATACTAGGATACTGGAAAAAATATTCATTCATTTGGAGATTGCTTGCAATTTCGAATATACTCCTACACTACTATTACTGCTTGTACGAAAGGAATAGTTTTCTTAGAATCATTATACTATAATAAATGTTTCCATTGATGGTACCATAGATAAAGAAAATCCATTCTTACAGTTTTCATTTTATGAGCATTACTGCATCTTCTACGTTCTCGAGACACTTTTATTAATATTAAGACAGTGGACTAGTTCAATATTTAGAAAATTTTCAAAATTCGATGTATTACATAAAGCAGGATGTCTCAGCGAGACCGTTCATTAGAAATTTATGACCAAAATGTAAATTAGAAAATTCAGAATTATGTATAACCGATTGTGTTCCCTTGACCTAAAATATTTTTAAATTTCTAACGGTTCAGGTTAACCGGAAGTCATCATCTAGTTTGTTATTTCTAACAGAACAACCCGTATATTTTTGCATAAGCGCTAGAAATATAATAATATTTTGATTGAAGAGAACACAATCGACTATACTTACATAATTCTCAATTTTCAAATTTACATTTTGGCCAGAGCTCCATCTTCTAATGAACGGTCTCGCTGAGACATTCTGTGTAGAAGTCAGAGTTGACTGACTAAATTGAAAAACGTTTTTTCAACGATATACATAATATATAAAATGATGTGTGGAGTCAATTGCAAATTTATTCAAAAGTTCGTGTTCACGCTTATTTCACAATATGTAGTTAAATAATGTTTGGTCTGTAAAATCACCTGTTATTACACCGTCCTTATAATATTGACAGTTTGTTAGTTGTTGATTATTGCTGAGTGTTTGTATTTAAACCTCTAAAATAGCTTCTTAAAATGAAGAAAAATTTGACATTGAATTTTTTTTAGAACGAAGATTATTCCGAAACAACAAGCAAATTTTTGTATAAATTATTCTTAAGAGGTGGGCGCAATATAGTGGATTGTCTATACTTTCCTATGTAAAAGATTAAATTTAACACAGTTTTGTTTTTTTATTGACTTCTTAAAAGCTACTAACCAATTCTAGTTAAACAGAAGTGCAGTAGAATAATGAGAGAGCATAGTAGGCCGTAAGCGAAATAGAATACGAAATCTGCCTATTAACGCTGTAAAAATGAATGTCAAAGTAAAAAGCTAGTTTGCAAATATGGACAAAATCCTAATTCATACATATATTATGGATATATTTGAAATTACCAGATATACAAAACCGACGTATATAACTGTACCATCAATTGCAACAAAACAAAAATTATAATTTTAGTGTTTTGATTTTGTAATAGATCAACCGAATACTGATTGTCTACATTGAATGGTGAGAGCCCGTGCGCACTCGAAACACATGTCTCAAGTAATCAAACGTTGTGGTGTTGGTGTTAACGATGTTTTATCTGTAATTTACGAGCCCACAATCCTCGAAATCACATAAAATGACTACTATGACTGTTCATTTTATCGACGTATTGGGAATATGTGTATCTATCAAAAAAGCAACACTTTCAAATGCTGATATTAATATAGACGTAAAATGTAAAGAAGTTATGAAAGCATGACATAAAATATGGCGATTATACATTATATATATGTATACATTTTTTTCTTCTATTCTATTTTGCAAATCATACATACATATGTATTTGCATACTTAGACCAGTGAATTTAAATCTTTTTCCTACCATCCAAAAAGTAATCTTTCGGCAACTCTTCAAAGTATACGTTTGTCGTACATATCACCTCTTCATTTGTCCAAAATCTCTTACCACCCAGTCTTGTTCTTAAATTTGGAAATAAAAAATATTGTGAGGCAGAACAGACGAATATGTGCGGATGAGGTAGCAATTCATAATGCAATTCAACAAACAGCGAATGCATGAAAGAGCGCATTACCATGACTGTACAATACTCTTCTCTGCAAAAAATGCGGTAATTTTTCCTTTAATTTGGTATAAAAACGTATCGGAAAATCATATATACGAATGTGGCGCATATCTATTAGAGCAATTTAAGAAATATAGATATACAGGGGTAATATACAGGCGGTAGCAGTAGTAAAGTCCAAATTAGAAGAAAGTTTCAAACGTTTCAAATGAGAACTGAAAATTTTCCGAGTATTATAATTATTGGAAAATCTCTTACACGGTTTCTTATAGGCAGAAATACTTACATGTGTGTGTTCTAAGGGTACTTACATATCGGAGCACCATCACTGTTCACCATCGATGATCGCACCTTCGCGAGTTATCGCAATGTTTGCCTCGCTGATCGACCATCGATGGGTGTTCACAGTGGTTCAGTTCACCATGGATGTTCTTGCACTCCTTTTCAAGGACTTTGAATGTATATATTTTCAGTTGTGTGCGAGCTTTGATGGGAGAATGATTTCCAGTGAGAGTGATAATTTGTGCTTGTCGGCATCAACTAAGTTGTGGTTATTGACGAGTGACTCGTTTCCAAACAGAAGATTCAGGGCCCGTCCAGTGAATCAGCTGAGGAAAAAAATTGGGAGAGTATCACCATTTACTCCCTCAATTGAAGGAAGATGAAGAGAGATTTCACAATTACATGAGGATGTCAAGAGAAACATTCAAATACATATTCGACAAACTTGAGCCCCTACTGAACGTCAAGAATTACAAGAACTGTCATGCTAATCCAATTTTGGCTGAGGAACGACTTGTGGTGACAATAAGGTAAGAATACCTCTAAAAATTAGAGACAAAGAAAATAATAGATAAATAAGTTTATTGAAAAAAAGAGTTATTCGTAAGAAAAGGTATAACAAAAGTAGCTGTTAACATGATGATTTTTTAATACTTATATATATTTATATCGTAATTAATGCGAACTAGGGAAGGTGTTAATGATGTCATCATCTATGTTGCGAAGTTGCGTATAAGTATATTTATTAGAAAAGTCATCGAGCACTTCACCAGGTTGAATTGACTGTTGAACTGATTGTTGACTTGGAGCAGGTGGAGTTGACACCGTTGAATGTGGAGTGCGAATATTGAAAGTAACTGAATTGTGTGCAGGTAGAGTTTTGCGGGCTGTAGTTGCCGGGAAAGCGGTGTCATATAGCAGCTATTGAACTTTTATTCTAAAACACAATTTGTCTTGGAGAGGTAATAATTTTACAGTTGGGAGGGGAGAGTTGAAAAACGCGATGTCTTCATCGTTGAGATCTGAGCTCTTCTTGCGTTTTGCCAATTCCAATCTTTCTCTCTCCAATTCTATCAATTCTCTCCCAATTGCAGCGTGAGGAGTCAACCGCTGCTTATATCCTGTTCTGGTAAACAAGCCAACTGACGAAGAATTCTGCGTGGACGATGACAGCGGAGTTTGAGAGCGTTCAGAGTGAGAGCTCATTTTCTGTGTTTGTAGGAAGCTGAAACTGGTTCTCGCGAGCATCATCGCTCATAAATGAAACATCATCATCCCATTATGGAGAGGAACGTCGCTGTTTTCGAGCGTATTTAAATTTCCCGAGGACTGTCTTGGAGTAAATTAGTCCTTGAGGAACTACAGCTTGTCAAAATACGGCCAGGAAGACGCAATTTCATCTGGTCCCGAGTCCGCAGATTTGCCTTCCAATTTCTTCATCTGTTTTCCAAATTCTTGTCTCAGGTTCTTCCAAGCAGTTTTTGCCTCTGAATCTATAAAAGAAACAAAAAAGTAATAACATAAAAATTAATGGAATGACTCGTTTTTATTAACAGAAATATAGCTTTCCTATGTAGGTATCCTCTCTAATAGTAACGTTCTACGATAAATAATGTGCACAGAAAATAACAATTTGTACACTGGAACAAATTACTTGAGAAACGAAATTGAACTACGAGAATTTGTGTGCTTTTGGGTCCAGGTATCTCGCCACAGGAAGTAGCTATCTTCCTGTGGCTGTCTTTTCGTTTCGAATCGGCGCGGCGTCTCTACAATCGAGAACATTGTTTCACAAGTCTGCGAGGTTCTTTGGAGAAACCTCCAACCTATTCACATGCCACAGCACACGACAGATGACTTCTTAAAGGTTGTTGAGGAATTTGAGAGACTGTGGGGTTTCAGCAATTGCATTGGTGCTTTGGACGGAAAACATTGCCGTATAAAATGTCCTGTTCATTCTGGTTCTATGTACTACAATTATAAATCATACTTCTCAATTGTTTTGCAAGGCCTAGTAGATGCTCACTATAAATTTATATCTATTGATGTAGGGGGTTATGGAAAGCAAAGCGATGGTGGGACATTTAGTGCCTCTTCCCTATCAACTCTATTGGAGCAACATACATTAGGCATACCGCCAAACAGGAAACTCCCAAATAGTGAATATATTCTGCCTCACGTATTCATTGCTGATGATGCCTACCCTCTGAAGTCATATCTCGTTAAACCATATCCAGGGCAATTACTGACAGCAACTCAAGAGAATTTCAACGAGCGATTGTCCCGTGCCCGTAAAACCGTGGAGTGCTCGTTCGGCATCCTTTACTCAAAATGGCGAATACTGTCAGGGGTTATTGAAACCTGTGAAACAACTGCAGACATCGCGATCAAGGCAATATGTAGGTATTCTGTACAACACAATAATTGATAAGGAAGGCAATCACTCAATCAATCCGCTGGAAATCCCAGAACTGCCACATGATACTCATCTGCAACGAAACAGGGCACACAACGCTTCAACACGAGATGCCAAGAATGTATGCGATACATTTGCTCAGTACTTTGCTAATAACCCCATCACATTGCCATGAAAGCTATTCTATATGTATTGTAATTCATTTCACCAAACAAGTAATCTGAAACATCAAAAAGATTCAAGTTCAACATAGGACTTAATCGTTTTAATCTTTCTTCTTTCATACAAACACGTATTTTATTCAAATTTTGTACTTACGATTTTATAAGTTCATCCTTTATAAATAAAAACTACTTACCATTTACTCCGAGTGCAGAAGTAATTTTTTTCCATTCTTTCGCAAGCACATATCTGTTGTGGTAATTTTTGTGTCGCTTGTCCCAAACGGGCTGAGCAATGAACACTAAATCAATGAGATCGTTTTTGTTCATTCTAACAACGCAGTAACTAAGAATAATAACGACGATAGTAAGAATAAAGATAAACGATAATAACAATAATAACGAGGCGGAAATGAACGCGGCAAATGATCGACTAAATAAACAGGCGGTTTGGGTACTGGGCGAAAACAAGAACTGTAGTCTCAGCCAATCACGAATGAATCCACATCGCTACTTCCTTCCTGACTGCGAGGAGATATCAAATTTTTTGATTTTCCTGTAAACAGCGAGGGTCGACTGCGAGGGTGCGATGAAAGCATTGCAGTGAAGGTGCTTCACTATGAATGCTCTCATATCAATGAACGTATTTGTTTCACATCGCTGTGACCGCGAAGGTGCGATCATCGATGGTGAACAGTGATGGTGCTCCGATATGCAAGTACCCTAACAATACTATTTAATTTAATTTTTCTTTAAAATTGCTTTATTCTGATAAATATTAGAGGAGGTGCAAAGTGAAACAAAGTCATATGCAACCCAATGGAAAGTTTCCACAGTACTTCTAAGCTAGAATATATGAATGGCATGGTAAAAATCACAACGAAATAGAAGGCAAATCGGATTCAACTATTACTGAAAATAAGGGATTTACAACATAGCAAATTAATAACTGGTGATAGAACAATAAGAAGAAAAACGTATCCCTTTAAATAATTACTGGTTAAAAAATTGACGTATCAAATTCGATATAAAGCAACAGATTTTGTTGGAGTATGTATAAGTTTAAGAGTATATTCGAGGTTATTAGTTTTCACAAATATACGCAGACTTACTGATTTGCTTCCTACGTGCAGGATGTAGCCATTTATTATTCTGTTATCTAAATATATCTCATCTCTACTTCGAAATAGGTACATTGCAGTATATTACAAATATTACTTGAATTCTAGCTGTCAGCATTCGACAATTATTTATTGATGCTCATAGTTAATACGTTAAAATTACTGAGTATCACTTATAACTAGACCTGGAACATAGCACCTACAGTAACAAGTTTCCCATTGGCAGAACTCGAAAATGATAATAGAATAGTGTTGCCCAAGACTTTTTTTTATAGAAAATTGCATGATCAAGACATTAACGGGGCAAGATATTTAAAAAATTCGGAGAACTTTTTTGTATAGTATGAAATTTTCAACAAAAAGTCTATGACAATACTATTTTAATTGTTATACTTTTCAAATTCTACCAAATAGAAATGTACTATTTATTACCTCTACCATTACTATTAACAGCGGAGATATATAATGAAAGTCCTTGTGCTAGACAATTTTCATACCAATAATTTATTTTAGAATTTCTGGTTCTACCTTCTTTATTTTTAATGTCAGCAATCACTTATGCAAATATAGTTTGTAGAATTCTTTTCTATAAACATTGTGACTTAAGTATCAGTAAGACTTTTGGTCGAAGCAATTATTTCCCTACATTTGAAAATATTTTCCTGATAATTTTACTTTTTCTAGGATTTTGCTTGGTATATAGAAATAATTACGAGGATAATGTTTATATAAACTATTTATTGATTAACGTACCTACACACTTGATACAGATGTTTTTACTACATTTTTTAAAATAAGAGCTATAAACTACCATTAAAAATAATAAAAGTACCTGATATATATACTGATTAAAACAAATACAAAATACTTATTCGACAGATTTACAATTCAATATTTGTGTTTATATTGGCATGCTACGTAAAAGATTACATTCGCTGGACTCAGGTTTAAACAGCCTGCGGGATTTAGCTTTTGTCACAAAATAAAAAATTATTCCCACAACCAAAACCAATAAAATTCCATATACACCAATTGCTAATAGCTGATAATTTTGATTTGGATAAGGTATATTTTCATTTTCACTTTTAAAACTGGAAGATTTAGGAAGTATTATGTCTGAATCATTGGATATCTGTTTGGGGACTAAGCCATTAGTTGTTGCCAATTTATTAATTGCCAGAAAATTATTCTGAATGATTGATAAAGTCGGAGCTAACATATTTCTAATTTCTTCGGTGAAACTTTTGCGATCCTCCTTTACCGTTTCTTGAAAATTAGCCTGAATCTTTGATAGAGAATAACCGAAAATATTTCTTATTTCCTCAGTGATGTTTCTTCGGTCCGAATTTACTGTTTCTTCGAATTTGTTTTGAATTCTAGACAAAGTCGATTCAAAAATAGTTTTGATTTCTCCAAGAAATCTTTTACTGTCATTTCTAAGCGATTCTGTAAAATTAGTTGCAAGACTTCTCCATTGATTTGAAGCAACTATTTGAAAGTTTGCGTCGTTAACTTTTGAGCTATTCGCGTTTTGTGCTAAATTTAGAATGGTCGTAATTTTATGTATAACTTCTTGGACATCATGATCAACTGCCTGAAAGAACTTTTTGTAATCTTGATTTACTCTGCTCCAATATGCAGAAGATTCATTTTGTTGCATATGTGTTGACATTTTAGATCTATCTTCTTGTTGTAGTATTAATTGTTGTATGCTTAAATTGAGGTTCTGTAGTAGTGATAAGTATTCTTCGCTCTCTTTGGTAATATTTCCCGAAGCATGAAAATGAGGTCTTACAGTCCGAGGGCTTTCGACGTTATCGATACAACTAATTCCCAATATATTTCCCACATCGCGTGTATCTCCATGGATAACACGAACACTTTTATTTAGTAGGGTACCTGTTAGATCTGACAGTTTGTCGCATATCCATAAGTTATCATTCAAATCAATTTGCGCGAGACTTCCTATTTCTTCATAGCGGAATGCTGCTAGGCGATTATCATTAATATAAAGATTCTTCAATCTCTTGGTGTCATGAAAAACTCCTTTCGGTAGATATGATAAATTATTATGACTTAAATCTAGTTCCAATAACTTGAATAATTTAGTGAAAGTACCGATTGTGATCTTTTGCATTCCAGTTGAAGATAGATTTAAATGTTCCAGTTCGATCGTGTTTTGAAACAAGTCCGTTGTAGGATTATTTTCATAAAATATGGGATTATAGCTTAGATCTAAAGTCGACAAATCATTTAAGTTCTGAAAATTTTTACTAGTTATATTATGTAGCTTATTCGAGTATAAATATAATCTACTTAATTTGAGTGGTATTTTGCTAATAACTGTAAATATGGTTATTTCGTTGTGAGATATATTCAGATCAAGTAGATTCAAACAGCCGTCAGCTAGTTCGATTACTTTTATGAAATTATAGGAAAGATCTAACTCCTCTAAATTGTAACAGTTCGTTGTCAAGTTAGATGCATTCACAATTTTATTATAAGGCATAGTCAAAGTATCCAAGTGGCGAAATGATTCGGACTCAATACTACTTATGATGTTATGGGATAAATCAACCATATGCAAACTAGAGGACAATAGTGAAGCTTCGGATATAACTTTAATGCTATTATTGCTTAAGTAAAGCTCTGTCAGTTGATTTAAACTGTTAAAGCTATTCGGCTCAATCCCTGTTATATTCACTCCTACCATTGATATGGACTTCACATTATAAAAGCCAACAAATAATTTAGAATTGAGTAATCCCAGATTACTTAATGAAATTTGTATTATATCAACAGTTGATGCATGTGTACTTTTAAGGTCATTTGATACCATGTAGCAACTCATTTTGTAGAATTCATCGCATCTGTATTCACGTCTGTATTCACCTCTGCGATAATAACTATCGTCCCTGCAGTTGATTTTCTTATATATCTCATCGTGACATGTTTGCATTGTGAATCGTGCAAAGTATATAATTAATACAACAATTACGGCGAGAAATGCCATCTTCCTCAGTTACCTAAAAATAGATAGCAGTAATTATTATAGGCATAAAATCATAATAAATTTAAGAGCAAAATAGTATAATACACCAGAACTTATCAAATGGCTTATACGTATACAATTGTTATTAGGCTAATACACACGATTAATCGTTCATGTCGTAATAAAAAAATGGGACTCGATAATGATACTAAATGTACATTCAAAATATATGATCGTCTCATAAACAGCTTGTTTTTCTTGTGAAATTTATCAGTAAATGTAGTAATAAGTACGAACAATAATGGTCGAACTGCCTAGCTCAGACTATTTTTAAAAACTTGGCCCAATGTGTACCTCAATGTTGATATTAATTCTAAAAAATTACAAATGTTTCGCCAGAAGTTCTGGATTTGGACACCTTTTGTTATTCACTGATATTTTTTGGTTTATTTATGTTGACTTTTATCTATTAATTCCAGATATCTTTCCACCTGTAGGTTAATAAAACATGAATGAATTAAAAATCAATATATTTCAGGACAAAATTAATTATATTTTCGTAAAAAATTACTTCCTTAGTAGAAGAAATTGACATTTAATATGTGTCAAATTATATTGAAACATACAGTACGGTCGACCGTCCTAGGGTCAGTCGATGTCATCCGAACGGGTATGCAAAACACCACAGACGCGTTCACAGACAGATTCAGTTTCTTGCTGTCAATTTGACAGTATCGCTCGTTTGTATGAATTTACTATACTACTATGTATTGTTGTTCTGAATTGTTCATTTCAGCTTGGAGATCGTTTTGAGAATTTATTGTCTGAAGTTTTCCTTTATCCTGATTTTCCATACAACCTTATTTTTTCTATATTTTAAACAATAAATCTGACTTTTCTAAAGTCATTTATATTATTTGTGGAAGGACTTTTCTTTTTGAAAGGAATATATTCAGTAGTATTTTCATATTGTTAAGAGCAGCTTGAGAATATTCATCTCTTTTTAAAATTGTTTTTATTTCCATAAGAATTGCAGTTTATATCATTACATCATGTCATTACGTTTCTTATTGAACGCGGCTGTGGTTTATTGCATACGCTTTCGGATGACATCGACTGACCCTAGGACGGTCGACCATAGCTACGAGTATGTTATATCTGGTTATATCTAAGAAAAATCATCATTGATTCAAATGAATGAAATGTTTACAATTTCGCACAATATGTAAGACTTACTAACGTAAATATAAAATAACTATGAAAGTGAGTTGAAGTTTCCTTATATCAAGGTAGTTTTTGTAAAGCTCTGACTTCTGTTTAAGTACCGTAAAATAGCGTAAGTTCGAACGGGTTTGGTAAATTCGAATGTCTTCCATTTATGGTATATTGATTTGAAACCATCTATTTTCAAGTTTGGTCAACTATCTGTAGCATGGATGTAAGAAAGATAGTCTGTTGAGGGCATTCCTGGCGACAGGACTAGTAGATAAACGATTTGTTAATTTTATAGTCGCATATCTTATTTCACTCATTTACCTACATATGTGCTGTAAAGAAACTATTGCAGCTTAGAACTATTACATTAAATTTAGTTGAATCTTTTTATACATATTCTCTATGTCTATGTTTCTATGTCTTTAAAACATATCATAAATCTTATCACAATACAAATCAATCATCAAATAAATTTCGTGTCAAGTAGTTTCTGGCTATAAAAACGTACTTCCTAGTTTGCATTATCTAGTTGATCAAAATATATTTAGATTTGAATGTTTTCAATTTTAAAATGGTTTAATATTTTATCAGAATACTTAACAACATTCAATTTAGGACACAAATGACGTTATTTATATTTAATTAATTCGCTTTATATTTACGTGGTAATTATGGAATTAATTAAAGGAATACCTTTGCATATAAAATAATACACCATCATTCAGCAATTGGTTTTTTTCATTGGTTACTTATGGAATACAGGTTAAAATAGTGTGAATACACGATAACACAAAATAGTGAAATTCATCTGAAAGTCTGTTATGAGAAGTTTATCTACTCGCCGTATTTAAATCGATTATATCTTCTAAACCAAATGTTTGGTTTGTGGTACAAAACAGTACAAAACTGGTACAGTATGATGGCATAAGTGAAATTTTGAAATTGATATGGGGGCACTAGAACTCTACTTAAGATTGATCATATCTCTTAAACCAAGGACGTACAAAATGTTTGGTTTGTGGTACTAAACGGTACAAAGCTAGTACAATACGATGGTATAAGTAAAATTTTGAAATGCCGATATGGGCGAGTTAGCACTCTACTTAAAATCGATTATATCTCTGAAACTACCAACAACCAACATGGTCGGGGGGCGGCATGTCCCTGGCCCCTCCAACTAAAATTGATTATATATATCTTTTAAACTGGCGAGGTACAAAATGTTTAATGTTTGGTACAAAACGGTACAAAAGGGGTACAAAGCTTTAGTCCAGAAAGAATTTCAAGTTTTGTAAAATAGTCAGTTCTACGGATGAAAGTTGGCTTGGTGTGACAATGGAATCTAAAATTTATCCTCTATTACCTATTTACTGTAAATATAAATAGGTACTTATAAATACGAATTTTCTTTCTCATTAAGTTTACTTTTTATTAAAAATACTATTTAAACATGTACAAAAATAGGTATAAAACTATTTAAAATATTTTTTACAGCTCTAATTTTATACATATGATATAATGCAATTTATTTGCAAATTTTCCTTGTTTTCATGTTTTTTCCCGTTTTTATCTCAATTTGATTACAATGGCCGAAATTAGAAGTGCACAATGATTAAATGTAGCAGATGAGAATTAGCCGTAAATCACTCACAGTGTAATAATAATAGAAACCACTGCATTACAAAAACATTTAAACATTTAACACGTTTTAGACAACTAAATAATTTTGGTTTGTTTACCAAAGGCTGACAATTTCAGATATCTAGCTTGTAGAGAAACAAAAATATCAAAATGCAGAATAACAGTTTGGACTGAATTATTAAGTAGGTAATAATAAGAATAAATATTTATATTGATATTACTATATGCCAAAACTGGTTCACAGTAATTAAACGATTAATCTAAATAGCTTTTGCATTATGAATATATTGCAGATAGAAATCGTGAAAACTTACTGAATAGCATCCAATACGCTTTTACAACTCTGGTATTCTCTTTGGTAATACTAAGCGAGACTAAACACAAACATAGTGGAATAATATAGAACTGAAGGTCACAGGAATGATAGCATTAGTGGTTGTGCTTATATCAGCAGTTGTGTGGTATTATATGTAAGTATACCTACTAAATGTACATATTATTAAATGATAAAAGTTGTTGGTATAGTGGTATGTGTATAAGATATATATTCAATATAAATATATACAGAGTGCCCACCTAGTACGCGCAAGTCCAATATCTTGGTTGATAGGAGAGATAATTGAATCTTTTTATTTATATTATAGGAGTATTATTTATTGTTTTATTATTATTTTATTATTATTATTTATATTTCACGTGTCTAGTTTTCTCAAGATCTACAAACCTAAAATAATGCCAATTATACAGGGTGTTCCATTTCCTCTGCACAGACAGCAACCTTGTTTTTTTAAATACAAACCAACACTTTTTATAATATACTTTAAATCTACATGAAAAATAAAAGGGACTTTATATATGGTACTCATATGAAGAAACTGACGGTCTTGAAGATATTATTCCCTGAAGAAGAATAAAACTAACTGCTGGAAAAAGCTGTGAGTCGCTAGATTCGTGACTTTTTAGCATTAACAATATCTTACTTATTAATCAATCTGGTTTTTGCATGGGTTATAGCTGCGAGTTTGTAATTGCTCACATTGTTGATGATTTGTTGTGAGACATTGATGATAATAAATGATAAAAGATTACTGCCTTGGTTTTGTGAGATTACTCGAAGGCTTTTAATACAATCATTTCCTTTTTCTTGCCATTTAAGAATATTTTAGATTTAATATTCAAATTATAAAATTGAAACACTAAAATTATGATTTTTTTGTTCCAATTAATCAATTATAATGTACGAGGGAGCGTTTTTATATTCGCGGAATGAGCGGGTTGTAGGGGGATGATTAGGCGCATTGGGGACGTGGCCTGTGCAGCGACTTATAGTTAGTATAAATACGAAGTTTCATTGTTATTAGACAGTTAGTCTTTGAGCTATCGTCAACCAAGTATCATAATCAGGAGTGAAAAGTGAAATATGGAAAAAATCGCGTGTTCGCGTGCATTTTTGGACCTCTGTAATGAAGACAATGATGGTGTATTGAGTCGAATTGTTACTGGAGACGAAACTTGTGTTCCTCATTATGAACCTGAGTCCAAACAAGACTCCATGCAGTGGCATAAAAAGGGCACAGCACCTCCCAAGAAATTTAAAGTGTCACAATCAGCTGGGAAACTCATGGCAACGGTATTTTGGGACTCGGAAGGAATATTGTTGATTGATTATAAAGATAAAGGTGTTTCTATAACCGGAGAATATTACGCTTCAATATTAGAGCGACTAAGAGAAGCCATTAAAGAGAAAACACGGGGAAAATTGACGAAAGGTGTGCTGCTTTTGCACGACAACGCGCCCGTCCACAAGAGCCGCGTTGCGTTAGCTGCCCTGCATAAGGTGGGCTTCGAAATTGTGAATCACCCACCCTACAGCCCAGACCTGGCCCCGAGTGATTATTACCTGTTTCCGAAAATGAAAAAAGAGCTGCGGGGTAAAAAATTTACTGCCGATGATGAAGTCAAGGAGGCAGTTTCGGCGTATTTTGCAGATAAAGAGAAATCATTTTTTTATGAGGGTATAAATAAATTAATTGAAAGATGTGAAAAATGTATCCGTCTTGCAGGTGAATATATTGAAAAAGAAAAATAATTTGGTTTTTTTATTTCCACTCCTTATCCCCCATTCCGCGAATATAAAAACGCTCCCTCGTATGTTGCTTTAAAATGCCATAATAACGTTGGCTATTTAGTTCTTTGCTATAAGTTTGGTAAGTCAGAATATAAAGGTGACAAAGAAAGATACAGAAAACTTTAAAGTTAAACTGTTGTCGACTTTAAGTATCGATAGAACTATAGAAATAATTTCTGATCACCAATGCCTATATTGCAGGCAGAAAATCCTAACACTGATACTATACATTTCATCTCCCCAAATAATGAATAATGGGTACTATTGAATTTGTGTAAGGTAGTACCAATTACAAAAAATTCGGCTTCGTTTAGAATCGGCTGATTGAAATTGTATCTCTATTTCATATTTTCTTTGTATTTCATAAAATAGTTGATAAGAAATAAAATAAGGAAATTTTTCTGTCGAATTTATTCAAAACTCCAAATCTCAAGCTTTTGTATCGTGTTATGTATTAATTTTTTTTCTTTTGCTCTTTGGTATTCCTGAATTAAATTCGAGTATTTTTATAAAATATTTTAATATTTCAAATAAACTTTATAGTTTAGAAGGCTTCTAACCAGCTACGATTAGTTGCTAGTGCAATTTTGTCATTGGTGCTTCTAAAACATTTCAAATTGCAATAGTTAACATCTAGACATGAAACATCTTTCATTGCATTTACTTCACTCTTACAAGAGAAATCTAAAGGTATATAGGTATAATAAAGTATATGTGGTGTATGTGACACGTTAATTGCTTCTTTTCCCCCTTTTTACTTTTAAACTCCGAGGCGGACCTAGAAACGCATACCAGGCAAACTATACTTTCCATATCCAACGTGTTACTAGGGTTAAAAGCTTTAACTTTTGGTAAAGTAGTAGAAAATAATTATTTTTTTACTCAATCCAAAAGCTGATGTATGTCAATAGCAATTATGGTATTGTGTTGAGCGTTTATTCCTTTGTCGATAAAATACTACTTTTTATATTATCTTTAATTATATTAATAAATTCTGCGACCAACTGAGAATCATTTTGTGGCGGTGTAATTCCAACTCATCTTTTATTGTACCTACCTAACAAGCGGGATTATTCCATGAATTAAGTACCACCATTTTACAATATTTGTACTATAATTATCTTAATAAGTTTTACACATTCCAATATTTATAAAGGCTAAAGTCTATTTGCCGTAATTTAACAGATTCAATGCCATAATCAGAATGAAGACTGATTCAATGATGCTTCAGTCAGTCTTTTATTGGTCTAGGGCAACAAAATTTACCAACATTATATATCTGTTGTATGTATCCTGCTGTTGGTTACTGTCAGCTATACTGTCAAACAGAACGGCTAGGTACCATATTCTCCTTCAATTTAAATAGATTGAGCTGAAAGTTTAGTTCGCCATATTTTTCTTTTAAAACATGTTAGAAATTCAAAGTGACAGCTGGCCAGTTTTTGTTAATGGTTGCGTCAGCTTTCTGTACTACGTCCATGTTTGCACTGCCGGTGATTACTGGCATTTTCTTAGTAGATCTCCTAGCAATTGAAATAAAATACAAATTTGAAAATGAACCCTGGTTGAATTGTAAGTTTAGAAAACTGGAATACTACCGTTTCCAAACTCTAACGTGGTACGGAGTGCTTAGATCATACGCTCTCAGATTTGCAAAGGATCCCGCTGCTACATGTATGTATATATACTGTAGGGAGCTAGACTCTATGTTCCACACAACCTTCCAGTGCCGCTGACGGAAACACATGAGAGAGAAGACATTCAAACAATGATATATACAAAGTCAAAATGGAGCTAGCTTTTTAGGGACATAATAAAAAACAAGGAAAAAGAAGAGAGGGAAAGCCAGGCTACTCTGTGATGGAAGTAGATTTTAACCCGGCGAACTCTCAGTACCCATGTAGTATGAAGGTGGGATATGTAGGGGGTAAATGGCGAATACCTAAGACAGCCCAAGCACCCTGACGTTATGTCAAGCAAGACGGTTCTGAGGATGCTTGCTACGGGCGCTCCAGGCGGCCGATTTGCGACCTGCGAGCCGCCAACGTCGGCACTAAAAAGTAGTATCTCTTGTGATATCGTTTTTTTCAAAGTATAATACTACTTTATTTCGTTAATATTGTTTTGAACATACTCACTGAATATACTCACTCCGTTATTAACATAAACGCCAACATTTTTATAGAATTAAAATTGAAAAGAGCTTGCGGGAATTGAAACTTTTCCGGGTATTATAATTTTTGGGAAATCTCTTACATAGTTTTTTACAGTTGGAATTACTTATGAACGTTCATAATTTGTGGCTTTTACATTAACTGTAGGTATCAATAATCTTTACACACAACAATATCTTTTAGTAATGCTGTTTTATCATTAAACAAACTAATATGATTGTTGTTGTTGTATTGTATTGTTGTTACATTTGTAAACAGAATTAATTTCTTGTTTTTGCAGGACTGGTGAAAGAATAAATTATGAGAACGAATAGTAGCTTCTACCATTACTATTATCATTACTTCGGCCATCTATCGGGTAGTGATACAAACATGAGTAGATAAAATGTGAAATCATTCGTGTATATGAGAAAGGCAGAAATAAATACATCGTGAATATTCGACCAAAAACCCTAATATTTTATCTAAATTGCAGCTCTTCCATAAAATGCGCAACAACTTAATGAGTTTCCATCAAGGCATTTTAAAATCTGAATGTGTGAATGGTATGATACAGATCACGACGAAATAGAAAGCATGTCTTAAATTTTAAGTAGGGAGAGTTTGTGTTGCTGTTCAGCAGTAGAATTATATTGGCCCAAAGGTGCTCCATATGTCAGAAAATCGGGTCTAACTATTACTGAAAATAAGGTATTTCAAACATAGCAAACTAAAAACCCTATCATTTAACATCACTACTGGTTAGAAGTTTTTAAAGATCTTTTCATGTAGAGATAAAGGAATCTAAACTTTTCAATGATAATTGGGTTATATGTATATATATTCTAACAAAAAGTGCGAGCAACGTGGCGAAATCTACTGACTTGCTTTACCAAAAATATATCTAGCTTAAAAGCAAAAATTTGCTTGAATTATTAATATTCATAGTTATTACGTCAAAATCATTGAGGATCGTATTGAGTAGGGTGAGCTGGGAAATAGCATCAACAGTGTTTGTGGAAAATTTCCCGCTCTACAAAACAGGTCTTATAAAATCTTCAGTATTCGTCTATTGGGTTTTACCAGGCAAGATATTAAAAAATGTAAAAATATTTTTGTAAAGCATGAACTTTTCTACAAAAAAGTGTGCAACAGTGTGTGTTATTTGTGAACCCTACTAATAACTGAAGTCTTTAATCACAGTCAACGTGCCAGATGATATACCAATAATTTATTTTGGAATGTTTCTCTACTTGTATAATCTTTATTTTAATTGTAATTTCAGCTATCAGTTATGTACGCAGAATTCTATTCGATAAATATTGTAGCTAAAATCTTATAGTAACTTCATATAATTTGTCTGGTCAGAGCAATTATTTTCCTCCAATTGAAAACTTTTTCAAGACAACGCGTTTATTTTACTTTTTTGGGTTTTAAGGTTTTGCTTGATATTCCGAAATAATTACGATGATGGTGTTTATATAATATATTTAATACACAATTAGTAAGGATGTTTTATTATATTTTTTAAAATAATAATACTATAACATTTGTAACTACATTTAAAAATAAGCTACTCATTAAAATAAATACACTACATTTATTGTATAATTTTACAGTTCATACACTTATGTTTATGTTGGCATGTTATGTAAAAGATTACATTCGCTGGTCTCAGGATTAGACACTCTGCGGGATTTAGCTTTTGTTACTAAATAAAAAATTATTCCAACAACCAAAATCAATAAAATTGCATATACACTGATTGCCAATAGCTGATAATTTTGATTGATCGTTTTTTGAAAATTTGCCTGAATCCTTGACAAAGAAGAATTGAACATATTTTTGGTTTCTTCAATGATATTTCTTTGGCTCAAATTTACTGCTTCTACAAATTTATTTTGAATGCTAGATATAGTTGATTCGAAAATAGTTTTGATTTCTCCAAAATAACTTTGACTATTATTTCTAAGCGATTCTGTAAAATTAGTTGCAAGAATGCCTATTTGATTTGAAACAACTATTTGGAAGCTTGCGTTGTTAACGTTTGAATTATTAGTATTTTGTGTTAAATTTAGAATATTTGTAATGTTATGTATAACTTCCTCCACATTATGCTCAACTGTGTGAAAGAATTTTTTGCTGTCTTGGTTTACTCTGCTCCAGTATGTAAAAGATTCATTTTTTTCGGTAAGTATTAGTTGTTGTATGCTTGAGCTGAGGTTCTGTAGTAGCGATAAGTATTCTTCGCCCTCATTGGTACTATTTCCTGAAGTCGGAAAATGCGTTCTTATAGTCCGAAAGCTTTCGGTGTTATCCATACATCTAATTCCCAAAACATTTCCCACATCGCGTGCCTCTCCATGGATAACACGAACATTTTTATTTAGTAAGTTACCTATTAGATCTGACAGTTCATCACATATCCATAAGTTACCATTCAAATCAATTTGCGCAAGGTTTCCTATCACCTCGTATCGGAATATTGATAGACGATTATCATTTATATAAAGGGTCTTTAAATTTTTGGTGCTATCAAAAATTCCTTTTGGTAGATATGATAAATTATTATGACTTAAATCAAGTTCCACTAACTTGAATAGTTTAGTCAAGGTACCCGTAGTGATCTGTTGTATTCCAGTTAAAGATAGATTTAAATATTCCAGTTCGATCGTGTTTTGAAACATGTCTGCTGCAGGATTATTTTCGTAAAATATAGGATTACAGCTGAGATCTAAAGTTTTCAATTCATTTAAGTTCTGCAAATTTTTGCTAGTTATATTACGTAGCATATTCGAGGACAAATATAAACTATGTAATTTGAGTGGTATTTTGCTACTAACTCTAAATATGGTTATTCCGTTGTGAGATACATCTAGACTGAGTAAGCTCAAACAACCGTTAGCAAGTTCTATTTCTTGTATGAAATTATAGGAAAGATCTAATTTTTCCAAATTGTAACAATTATTCGTTAAGTTAACTGCATTCACAATTTTATTATAAGGCATAATCAGGGTATGCAAGTGATTAAATGAATTGGGTTCAATACTACTTATGGTATTATTAGACAAGTCGACTGTATTCAAGCTAGGGGATACAAGTGAACCTTCAGACATAACCTTAATGCTATTATTACTTAAGTAAAGATATGTCAGTTCACCTAAATAGCTAAAGCTGTTTGGCTGAATATTTGTGAGGTTCACTCCTACCATTGATATGGATTTGACATTTTTAAAGTCAGCAAATAATTCAAAATCAAGTGATCCCACATTGCTTAATGAAATTTCTATTATAAGAATAGTCGATGCATGTGTACTTCTAAGATCATTGGATACCATGTAGCAACTCATTTTATAAAATTCGTCGCAACTGTGTTCGAATTCCTCGTAAACCCGTAAACGTTGGTTATAACGCTCGTCTGTTCTACAGTTGATTTTCTTATAGATTTCATCGTGACATATTTGAATAGTGAATGGTGTCAAGAATGTAATTAATACAAAAATTCCAGCGGTAAATATCATCTTCTTCCGTTACCTAAAAAATTATGGTTATTAAAAATATAAAATTTCATTATAAATTTTAAGCGCAAGAAAATATTGCATATTTAGAATTTCTTCCATTTTGAGTAGTAACCCAGAGAGAACAGATATAATGGCCCAATATTGGGCGCACATAAGTATACTGGGCCAAAATTAAATTTATTTTACGAATATTGGGTCAATATATTTTTATATAACCGTCACCAATGTTAGTACATCAACATTGGTCCAGTATTATTAAATTTTCAAATATGGATCAAGTTGTTAAACCAAATAATACATCAACATTTTTTGCTTAGCAAATGCTAATATTGTTGAAACAATAGTAGCCCAATGTTCCACCATTGTCAGTTTCACTACATTAGTTAGACTTGAAAATTTAATATTGGATTAATATTTTCTTACATTGCTGATAGCAATATTGATAATATGTCATCATAATAACTTTGCCAATATTGGTTGGTCACTAAATTTAATAATGCAACATTTTAGCAACTACTCTTGAAATAATAATGACCCAAAGTATTGGGCCATTATTATTCCATTCAATACAGTCATATTCGTAAAGATGGAATATTACTGCATATATGTAACTGTATAGATTGATCTTAAAACCTAGTACTGCTTTAACATTTTCTTGTGTAGCCCAATGCCTTGCCTCTAAAATGTTTGATATTGAGTGAATATAAAAGCAGTATTTAATCGTTAGAAATCATTACCAATACTTGTCAGATCTTAAAATTTAATATTGTAGAAACATTTTATAATTTAACAATTGTTACTGTTATTTAAACGACAGCAAACAAACATTTCCTCGTTATAAGCTTCTAGTTACTATGCTTCACATGTACAAAATAGCTATTATACACGAAAATGAAACCGCTCCAGTTACATATTCTGCAAGAAATTCCTCTTTATTTGTTGATTTATTAAATCATCTCTTACAGCAATATTATGTTTTTTCGCTAATAAAATAGAATTCAATAAAACCATGTTAACAGAATCGATGTGGTATTCTTTGTTTTAAATCTGCCGTTTTTGGATCGCGTCACACAAATATAAAATTACGTTCGGCAGTAAACTGGGGGTGTAACGCGTTCTGTGGTGAAATGAAAACATCAATTTTTTACTTCGAATCATGAATGGTGTGTCTATTATATAAATTGGTAAGTACGACACTTTTATTAAATGATATCGAAGGCTTCCATAGTTCGAGTATTCATTTGAAAAGTTCCCACATATTTCTAGAAAATTATCAAAAGTTTTTTGACACACGTAAGAAGAATTATCGAGGGGGACAACTTTTGATGTAAAAATTGGCTTACCTACTTCAACACCCTACCCCTGGAGCTACCCCCTTAAACATTTTAAATGGAAAAGGGTATCGAGTAATACTTAATTAATTTAATAATAGTCTTTTAAAACACTACATTTTGGCATTTAGTTTTTGAAATTGATCGAATCGTTTTCGAAATTTTTAAGGAATTCTTTTGGATTGTTTTGTTTTTGATTTTAGGAGCATCCGATAAGAACGTATCTCATAGGTAATTTCTTAAATTTTATTCATAAATTTACTCAAACTGGGTCTGAGAGTTTTAAATAAAGTAGCTCAAGTAGACATAATATCAATTTTAAGTTCAACTTCTTGTCGAGTTAATATAAAAGTAACGTTAAATCTGTCAATTTTTAGTTGAATTTATTGAGACATATAAAACAAGCTTTATTCAGTGTAATTAAATATTAAGAACTTCAATAATAATAAATTAAACTAAATTGAATTATTTAAGCGAAAGTAGATCATTTATTTATATTATTATGAGTGACTAATGTCAAATTGGTCACTAGGATATTACTCTTAAACGGAACCTTAATTGTTATCATCGACATCAATGTAAACTTGCAATGCTTTGTTACTTAACTTATATATGTATATTTATATATTTTTTGGATTATCTGCATATAACGTCTGTATGAGTAAATTATCTAGAATAATATGTAATGTAATATTACATTTAATATACTAAGTTTACGTTCTTTCGTCATAAATGTAACTATGTTTGCCAATGTAACTTCCATTTTAGCGCTGCGTTTTTGTATTGAGCCCCCATTGTATTAGTATCGTAGCCACCTTTGTTGATTAGTAGGCCTTGTAGTATTTTTGTCTCGAATATAATATGAACGTTGACAATACGATTGCAATCGGTCATTCACACCTGAGTTTGACAAATCTGCTGATCGATATTTGGAGTACTGCTAGCAGCAGTAGAGATGTGCACTCTTATTAAATAGGTATTCACAGATGTGTTATTTAGTAGTTTAAAATTTTTACAACACTTATAAACTAAAGCTTACTACTATCTATATCTTTTTAATGAAAGAGAGGTGTGGTCGTAATCAAGCCCGACACGTCATTGCTTAAAATAGCGCTTTATTTGAAAATGTTATAATCCTTATTCTCATATGCTGGCTGTAAGATACACGTTTTTATATCTATTTTTATGTGTATCATGAACACATTTACCACTCTTTCTTTTATATTATTTATTTGTTTAGCTAATAGCCATTAAAATTTAATATTTTACATATTTTTTTGATATATTGCTAACTATGTATTTGATATATCTTCATGTGTTAACATTAAATATATTTCATTTGTCAATGTACTATTCCTTCGTAAAACAAAACACATCTTTATTATTGTTATCTGTGTACGAGATCAGTTCATTTAAAACATATATTTTTTAGCTGTTAATGGTACATCGTTATATTATTAGTATTGGTATATCTGTTGTCGCGATGAGACATGTTCGTGTTGTCGTTGCCTACATTTACTGAATGCTATAAGGTGATATTGATGCAATAATATATACTGTCTTTTCCTCAACATTAAATTTGTAGGAATGGTATTATAGTGCGACGTAGTACGTATATACACAGTAAAAAGTTTGTCGGTTACATATTAATACCACTTTTTAATTTTTTAGTTAGACTATAATTAATATTCACTACAAATTTAGTGTTGACGAAATGGCAGTGTATATTATTGCATCAATATCACCTTATAATATTCAGTAAATGTAGGCAAATGCTATCATGAACGTGTCTAATCACAACGACGGTACGATGTCGTATGCAGTTATATATCCAATATTCCCTTTCTCGAATGGGTCAGTATCGGCCGGACACATTGGGCCAACGTCGCCTACCGATCGAGCGCCGACTTTGCTCTAAATATCGGCAGACTATCATTGCGTGATATTTGCCCGCTATTGCAAAATCTTCGTATCGGCGTGATATCTCCACCTAATATCATGCCGAGTAATAGCCAATAGGGAGCCGATATTGGCCCAATTGTCTGTCCTACTAGGGATAGATGTAAAAATAGAAATAAAACATCTTAACCAGTTAAAGCGCATTTTAAATAAATTAGTTCCGATGCTCCTAAAATTAAAAATAAAACAGACTAAAAGATTTTCTTAAAAATTTCGAAAACGAATGCATCAGTTTCAAGAAACTAACCGCCAACATGTAGTGTTTCAAAAGACTACTAAAATGAAGTATTACTCGATACGCCTTTCCATTTAAGATTTTTAAAGGGGTAGCTCCAAGCGGTAGGGTGTTGAGTATTGTGTGACCTAATTCTTGCAGCAAAAGTTGTCCCCCTCGATAATACTTCTTCCGTGTTTCAGGAAATTTTTCTTAATTTTCTAGATTTCCAGAAATTTACAACGGGAAGTTTTCAAATGAACACGCTGTATGTACTTTACTATGACGCGGTCAAAACGCGGAAGCCCTCATAACAGACACTTTTATTGCGACTAACAATCATGTTTGGATCATTGCCAGTAGATTAATTCGTTTTCAAAAGTATTTGCTGTCAATTGGTTGTCAAATAGTGAAGAGTGTTAATCATGAAACGAAACAAAGCGACTATTAGCTATAGATTTTTGCACTCTCATTGAAAAAATTGAGTTAATGGATTGTACTGATTAAGCATTGAAATGAAAGGAACGGTGGTTAATTGGGTTATGCCATTTTCAACTGACCATTGTATTCAGTAAAGCTGTTATGGTAAACAACTCTTTTATATTCTCAAAAATGAGGCTTAAATACCTAATCATTATTGTTGATGAGGTAACATGTATTCTAACAGAAATATCTATTTATAAGGTGCCTCTGCAGTACTTTGAAGCTAGTTTGTGTGGTTGTATGTATTTATATATTAGTGGATACATATAAGACTCTCAATACATATACATATTTCAAGTATTGGATGTGTTTCGTTACCTGCAGTTAAATTATATGAAACTATAGAAATTTGGTGAGTGTATTTTATACATGTATGTATGACATACTTGTATGCCAATAGGCGTTGATGAATTGGCCAAACTAACCAACAACAATGTACATGTTTGCGAATATTTTGACCACATACCGTCTCGCCGTTTACAATGCTACGCTGTTAAACACTTTACTCCCAGCAGCGTATGGTAGATCAATAAGGATTCAATTCTCTGAGAGAAATGTCATCGTCCCCTCGGAGAATTGAACCCCGGGTTCTAGCGTTTTCTCACTACACTGAGCAGTCGAATAACTGTTGCGGCTATCAATTTGTTTGATGTTAAAGTGTGCTGACTGGATAAGTGATATATATGTTATGTTTAAATGTTCCGTTGCTTATAGCGTAAATAGTGTTTGTGTAGTTTTTACCATAGCTCACATGTGAATATGCAGATACAGGGAATATACATAAAAACGCGTGCCGTAGTTTATGAGCGACGGACAATATTGTTAGTAAGATCATGGTAACTGTTATTAATTATTCTAAATGATTAAAGTCTTTAATCAAATAAGTGCTTCAATGTATTGCCTGTCCTGAGACAGAACAGTGGCGATCAGATTTGTAATAGTTTTGGTAAAAAGAAGAACCACGTATCATAATGGCTGCCAGATATATCGGACACTTTCGGGGATTTGATCAAAACATGCCTTAGTATTAAAGTGCTGTAATGAAGAAAGTTATTTAACGTTTCATAACTTATACGTCCATCTTGACCCGGCTACAGAAAATGAGGAACAGCTAACTGGTCTATTAGATAAGCATTACTTATCGAATAAAGCATATTCTCTTGAACTCAATAAATTCTATAGTGCAACAAAGAATAAAGCCAAAAGTATATCAGAAGGGGCTGCAGGTATGCATTGGCGGAGTTCAAAGCAAGTTTGGAGTAAAGGTAGAAGTCATATTGCGGGATTGCTTTATTATAAGTATGGAAAGAGGACCAATAGTCGACCGGTTATTTGAAGAAAATGTAGGCTTGTTTAAATTGGGTGAAGCTGTAAAAGTCGCTATTAATAATAATGAATGTTTATTATTATTATCGTTATTATTATTTAGGGCACAACAAGGTCAAGAAAAAGCCGATGGAAGTCGAAGTCTATCAAATCGAGAGGAAATGTCAATCTCATGTGGGGAATACCAAAAGTTGTAAACATGTCCCAAACACAATCATGGAGAGATCAAACAAGAAGGGACGTTGTTGGACACTCCGAGTACGCGGAAAACGTACTCATCTAGACTCTAATTATAGGTACAAAATTTATTTATATCCTAATTAAATTTGTATAATTTATTCTATAACATCAACCGGTTTCGGTGAAAAACACCTTCTTCAGGCTTCAAAATTAAACCGTCTAAACATTTGAAAACTGGTTGATCTCTCCAGTATTCGGACTATATTATTCACCTAATTATGGACTTCCTCTCAACCATTTTAACTGCCAGTACGCCAGATCTAGTCCGAATACTGGAGAGATTAACCAGTTTTCAAATGTTTACAGATGAACGCAGATTATAATATATTTGCCTTTCTTTTGCTGTGAGCGAGTATACATATATTACAATCGAATAGCAGATGTATATTTTGTAACTAGATATCGAAATGTTTTGCGGAAATTATGTCGAAGCATGCTTACTATTCCAGAATTAAAAAAATCTACACAAAGCCATGTTTAGATGTCCTGTGAAAGTAGGCTTTTCGTAGAGATTTATATCGCAAAATATTCTTAAACGATGGTTAATGAAAAAGGTCGTTAAAAATTAGCAGATTCAGAAGTTACTGATGATCTGATGAATTGCAATCATACATTCAAGAAACAGTCGTAATAGGCAATCGTTACGAAACTCCTTCCGCAGAAGCATGTTCCATTTGTATTGCGTGAGCAATCAGTCATCAAGCGTATACAGCTGTTTGGAATATAAAATGTTTGTTCTTGTTTTTGGAACTTATTCAGTAAGATTTTATTATTATGCAAGAAAAGCAACTTGGACATTATGCCATATTGTTATTTTATTTGAAGCAATTTATTTCCAGCTACATTAATGCTATTACATTATTTTAAAATTTTCACATGTATTTTTAAATTCTTGCAGGATAGACATTTCTTACGACGGACGTGAACAGGCTAAGCTAAGAAGCTTGTTAAACTATTAAAAATAGATCAGACCCAAAAATATCATTCCGTGAAATGCCCCCATAAAGTCATTATGGGAATAAATATTTTGATTGTATTTTTCCAATACAAGGAAATTCTTGAAAATGTTGAGACTGAAAGTCTATGGTCGCAATAAATTCCATTATGTGGGTAAAGAACACGTAGAAAACCATTAATTGACAGTGTCATCAGAATAATATATATTTACCATTTGGTAACACTTTTTATCATTGATAATAATAAGTATGTTTTGCAAAACAATCAGTGTTACAGATGAAAGAAAATTTAATGGATGGGGATTAGAGAAGATTGAATTGATATGACAACGAAATCTAAAATGTATAGAATTACTTTGTGTATAAATACCTTCTAGGGCGTTTCTTTGAAGGTTAGATATATTATTTGTTCTACATACCTGGATATTATATATTCGAAAGATTTTGTCGTTTTTCTTTTTCATTATGTGCAGTTCTTATTAAAAGTAGTATTTTAACATGCATGAAAATAGGCTTAAAACTATTTAAAATGTTACTTGCAGCTATACTTTTACATTTTATTTAAGTCTCCGCCTCGATTTTATTACAATGGTCGCAGTTGAAAACGCATAATAATATTAAATGCTGAACTTGAGAATTAAGTGTAAACGTTTCACATAGTAACAATAACAACGAACATATTTAAATACTTTAGTTTTGGACAATTAAATAAACTAAAGACGAAACACAATTTCACATAGCTTTAATGAAAGAAAAACATCAAAATACAAAATAAGTTTAGACTGAATTATTAAGTAATACTAAGGTTAAATACCTATTTATGTTGGCATCACTTATGTATGTATGCCAAGGAGAGTTCATAGTAAATGCACAATTAATCTAAATAGCTCTAATAGTATTACGAATCTATTGAAGATGGAAATCGAACTTACCGAATAATATCAAATAAACTTTTACGACAACTTTGGAAATACTAAGCGAGACGAAACGCGAACGAAGTGGAGTAATATAAAACTGATAGGTCATAGCATGCTTGTTGACAGAATGTATTCGTGGTAGTGCTTGTATCAGCGGTTGTGTGGGTGTACATGTAAATATAAATATGTACTACAACAACTATTAAATAATAAAAATTTTAGTAGAACTGTAGGTATATAAGATTTAAATTTAATCTACATATATAGGTATATATGTACATATTTTACACCTACAATTACTTAAAAGAACCAGAATAATATTGCGTACATACTTATACTATGTATTTAAAAGAATTGTTACGAGTAAATTTTGGGAAAAAAATGCTAGCATTACATATATAGGTATAGTAACATAGCACATAATTAATACCCTGGGATTATCTCATCATATTAGGATTCTGGGAAAGGATAAGGGACTATAGTTCCCATTAGGGTTTTATACTGGGTCTAATAATATCCATTAGTGTACCTTCCGCAATTGAGAATGTACTAATTACAGTAATATATGGTGAAACTAATTTATTAGAAAGTAAAATCAATACTTATATTACATACAATACAATTTTCTGCGATGATTCCAATCTCTTTTTGAGATAATGGTCTGCGGCTCATTGTTACAAAACTGCAATGAAAGAACACTATTGGGATTCATAATACCCACTAATATGTCCTACGGGGACAAACAGTTCCCACAATCAATTATGCCATAATTTATTACTAATACAAGTACAAAATAGAAAATAATTGCGTTATACATATTAATTGTCTGTATATAAAGTGTTATTGAATGTAAATGTTTGTTTTTGTCAAATTTATTCAATATTCATAAGTAATAGTCTAGAATATGAACACGTGCACGCTTTATAACAACACAAACGACAATTGCAATTTATTTTGAACTGATTTAAGTAATATCCATATATATCGGGACTCTACAAACCCAATAGAGAATAATTAAAAGGCTTAAGTACAGTGCTGCCCGCATATCGGAATTTCAAAATTTCACTTATACCATCGTATTGTAGTTAGTTAGTAGTAGTAGTTAGTTATCTAGTTTTGTACTGTTTTGTACTAAAAAGCAAACATTTTGTAGTGGCTCAGTTTCAGAGAGATGATCAATCTTAAGTAGGGGCTGGCATCTCCATATATTGGAATTTCATTTATGCCATCGTACTGCACTAGTTTTATAGTTTTGTACCAAAACCCAATCGTTTTGTACCACGCTGGTTTAGGAAATGTAATCAATTTTATATGGGACGAATATCTACGAGACAAAGCTGTCATAATATCAGAATTTCAAAATTGGGTATACTAAAGTACTAATTATATATTTATTAGGAGTTATTTATAAGTATACTGCTAATACTAATTATACATTAGTAAATTTGATTATTTTTAATTCAAAAGAAGGACATTATTTTCCATAACATAGAAAACTGATATTTAAAGTTAAAGAATAGGTATTTAACCAAAATATAACAAAAATTGTAAAAATCTAAACTTATACACACACACATACATACATACATAACACCGCAAATATTAGACCTATTGCTGGAAACTATTCAGTAAGCATATTTCGATATCTTCATTTTGTTCCCAATTTAATTCGATATTGTAGACTTAGGAGGAACAAGCATACAATTTACTGAGAAACTGGATTCAATAGGCTGCACAATAGAAAATAATAAATAACTGTCGAATGTATTTGAACGAGGCATTTTATTATTGCAGGATTTCAGTGAAACAAAAATGTAGATTTATTATACCCGTATAATATACTTTTTTTTTAGGACGTTAGGAGCCACAATAGTTAACATTCTAAGTGGCCCTTCTGAACCGCCCGGAGTATGCTCTGGAACCGTCGTTCGTGACATCACTTCAGAGTATTGGGCTGTCCTTTCTTCCTTTCTTACTATTCCCTACGTCCCCCGTTCACCTGGTGGTATAGTGATTAGGGGTTCGGGATTTGTTAAATACAGCTGTCAGATCATTGATTTTGATTTTGTAATCTTCTTTGTCTCTGTATTTGCCCTTGATCATATTATGTACTACGCTCCACACGTTACTGGAAGTTGTCATCACTTCGATTATATTTTCAGGACTTAACGCGCTCCTGATTTGGTCCCGGACTCTGCTGCGTTGGTCCTCCCATCGTATGCACTGGAAGATGGTGTAATAGACCGTGTCTATATTGGTGCAGTAAATACAATTGTCATCTTCGTCCTTGCCCATTCTCTTTGCATACGATCTGTAAGTTCCATGGCCCGTGAGGGCTTGTGTGAGGTGGTATTCCAGACGTCTATGTCGGCAGCCAAACCATAGATCGATGTTGTTGATTAGTCTTTTGGTCCAGTGTGCTGTTTCTTTATCAGCTTCGCATCTCTTCTGCCAGGCCGTTATACTAACTTTCTTTGCCTCTGCTCGTGATGCTTTTCTCCCATGCCCGAAGATGTACTTGCGTTCCAAGACAAGCAGGTCGATCGGAAGAACACCCGTCAAGACCTGTGGCGCCTTCGCCGAAACTGTGCGGTACGCTGAGACCACTCTCAGTAGCATTTTGCGTTGTATTTTTTCCAGCATATTCAGGTAGAATTTCTTTTGCATTGCTACATGCCATACTGGGGCCGCGTATAGTAGTACAGAGTGCACTACTTCACACAACACCCTTCTTTTTCCATTCGCTGGACCTCCAATATTTGGCAGAGTACGTCCTAGCATTGCTGTCCGTTCCTCCGCTTTACTGACGACGTGCTTGATGTGTTCACCGAACGCAAGCCAGTGGTCCAGGATTATGCCAAGATACTGTATGCATTTCTAGGGCACGACTTTCACATTTTCAACGCAAAACTGCACTATATGACAAAGTATGTATAATTTATATATTGCAACTATATTTTAGATAATAATGTCTATATAACATTATGAATCAATACACTTCTATTTTATTAAGTTTTATTAAACTTTTTCTCATCTGCATTAACAACCTGGAAACATTAATTAGATTATGCTAATGTTAATTCAAACATATTTACGCTCAATATTTTTGTATACGTTGGTAATTCATTATTCAAGAAAAAGGAATGCACCTGTCTTAGGATTGCTGACCGCTGGCCTTCATCGAAATTATCATAGGTTGTATGACGTATACGTTTCTTTGGAGCTGAATGAGACACACCTGCGGTATTCATATCCTTCACAATGTTCCATACTGTTCTCTCTCTAAGTCCAAGTTGTTTCGCAGTCATTGTAATAGAACCTGAATTTGAATTGGTTTGCTTCTGTTGCAAATATAAATTATACGCCATTTGTCTCTGCCCACTACTTATATGTTTTCCTGAAGGTTTTTTTGAGGATACTTCAACTTCAACCTACCCTTACAAATTTCGTACGTTTAAGCACAGTGATTTACATAGTGTATACGTGCCTCGACAATTGACCAATGGGCTGGCACTGTACTCAAGATCGATTATATCTCTGAAACTAACGAGGTACAAAGTGTTTGGTTTGCGATACAACCTGGTACAAAGCTTCTATAATACAATAGAATAGGGGCGAATCTTTCAAATTTCGACATAGGGGGAAGGGGGAAAGAGGGTCTGATTCCCCCCTCCTCACTCCCGCCTTCATCTAAAATTCATTATATTTTCTAAACAGGCGAGGTACAAAATGTTTAATGTTTGATACAAAACGGTACAAAATGTGTGCAAACATTTTTTTTTAAATCGGCTATGGGGAGGGGGAAGGAAGGGCTGGCGACATGCAGTCTCAGTTTTGTTCTTGCTACGTCAATAATTATCAATAAGTAGTATAAAATACTTAAGAATGAGGAATTGGAATGGGTGTTAGTAAATAAGTGCGACAAACTTCAGGGAGTAATTCTGCATGCAAAAATAATGACAGTTTGCTATATAAACGTCCGTCCGCAAATGCTTAGTTTCAGAGTTATAGGATGTTAAAGTTTTTCTTAAAAACTAACGATTTATTTATTGCTCTGAAACCGGTCGAGATAGGCAAATGAAATTTGGCGGGTTTTAAGAGATGGTTATTGCGCATTTCTTGACATCCAACCAAGAATTTTATATTCATCATTGGCGTGCATACGGGTAATGATCTTAATTTTTTTAAGAAAAAAAATGGTACGCCACTGAGATATTTCAAATTAAAAATCATTTTTGAATTTGCCATTCAATTTGTAATAAAAAACCTGTCTTACCTTTTTTTCGTGCGAGGCGCCGTTTCTATGCAACAAAATAAAACATCTTAACGTGTATTTTTAATTTCATTAACTGCAATTGATTTACAATGTGCCATACAGAAACACCCTCAAAAACAACAAGCTCACAATAATCTAATCTCCATACTGAAGAAAGAAAATGAAAAATCCACCCAAACAACAGAATCATCTACACATGAATGGAGAACCATCAAATCCATTAAACAAAAACTTCAAGACAACAAGGCAATTTTCACAAAAGCAGACAAAAATGCAGGTACAGTGATCATAAACAAATCAACATATATTCAAAAAACTTTATATTTCATGAAAGACAACAATTTTCAGTTATTACAGAAGAATCCTTTGAACAAACTCATTTCTGATACTAAATCCATCATAAAACAATGTAAAGAAACGCTGGTTGAATATGCACACCACTCACAATTAATGCCCATGAACCCTAAAATACCCACATTATATTCACTCCCAAAATTACATAAAAAAGACACTCCCATTCGTCCCATAATAGCTTTTCACTCATCTCCTACTGTCAATATATCTAAAATCTTGCTAAATACTTTTCAAGAAATTGATTTCAGAGCTAATTTTTCCATTAAAAATACCGAACAACTATTTGATATTCTTCACGATCTCCCACATACTAATTTTAAACTAATATCATTTGACGTTGAAAATTTATATTCAAATGTACCTATAGCTGAAACGCTTAATATCACCACTACGTTATTTAATGACTCTTTTCAAAATAACAATAAAACTCAAAATCTTTTAAAATTACTCACTTTTATTATTAATCAAAATTATTGCACGTTTAATGACAAATATTACAAAATAAAAGATGGTTTACCTATGGGTATGCCCCTTTCAGGCACTTTAGCTAATATATTTTTAAATCACATAGAAAATAACCTCATAGTAAACAACACTAACCCTTACAATAAATATATCCTACGTTGGGCTAGATATGTGGATGACATTTTATGTATCTGGACAGGTGATGATCACAATCTCCACAATTTTCACGAATATTTGAATAATTTACATCAAAAATTAAAATTTACAATTGAAATAGAAAACAATAATTCCCTCAATTTCCTTGATCTCACTTTACATAATGACAACAACTGCATCTCTTTTGACATCTTCAGAAAACCCACTGCAATCCCAACGATAATTCCTTTCTATTCTTACCATCACCACACCCATAAATTTGCTGCATTCCACTATTTCATTAAACGTGTCATAAACTACCCTTTAGATCTCACCTTTAAAATTAAAGAATTAAATTACATTTATAACCTAGCTTCTGACAATAATTTCAACAGCAAAGATATTGATAAAATATTATATCGTACTATATCAAAAACAGACCCATTATATTCTATGGAACCCAAACAACCTTACATTTTTAAGCCGCTTCCTTTTAACTCAACTACCCTCAAATCTAAAAAGATTCTCAATGACATTAATATACAACCCGCTTATAAAACGAATACTCAACTCATAAACATTTTAAATAACTCAAAATTAACTAAATACAATAATTTAGAAGAAAGTGGTGTTTATTCAATAAGTTGTTCTACTTGTAATGCAATATACATAGGTCAAACAGGCAGAACCTTAAACAAAAGAATTAATGAACATAAATATCAACCTAATTCAAACTTATTTAAACATAAAATAGAAACAGACCACATTATTGACTATAATAATCCAACACTTTTACATAAATGCCACAAAGGTTACAAACTAGATCTTTTAGAACTATATGAAATTGAAAACCATAGAAATAGCCACAATTTACTTAATGATCAAATTGAATCTTTTGAAAAACCTATCTTCATGTATTTAAAATAAATAAATTATCTTCAGACTTTGTTAAAATATGCTTCATTACACATATTATGACTTAATTATAATAATTTGCTACTTACCATAATATTTATAAACTCTGCCTTATAATAGTACAAAGTTTTCTTTTAATTATGGTATTATTTAAATTAACTTATGAATTCGATCATCTGTCACCTGTACATTTAACGCCAATTCTAATTGTTTAATTCCCTTTTCATCTGTTTTTATATATAAATTTCAAATAGTCAACATTAGAGACAATTTCATTTAACATTTAATAATGTAGTCTTAATTACGTCTTGATGACATGTGAATATATTTAATTATAACATTTTTACACATAAGTTCTACCTCATATAGTGTAATATATATTCCTGTAGTTGGTTAACATGTATGATTGACACCATTTACTTAAACATCACCTGATATCCTTCAACTTGACACTCTGCCAGTTCACCTGCAGATCCAACGCCAATACTATGTATTGTTTCATTCCCTTTTCTTCCCCTTTTTAAATTTATTACTTTCAACATTTAACGTCCCTACATTATGTAACATTTATTATTATAACTTTAACTACGTCTCAATGACATGTGAACGCTAATTTTAATTTTACATACACTTTTATACTTTTTACAACATGTGACTTGCCATCCATTTTGAAAGTGCTTTCTTAATTTGACTGTAAGTACGTTTATAATTTAGTTTTATATTTTATTTTATAGGAAAAATTGTTGTAGATTCTAGCTGAAGATGGCCTTTGGCCGAAACATGTTCTAGATAATTATTAAAATTTTCTGTAAGGAATAAGAGGAAGTTGTTTCATTATACACTGGTTTATTTTTAATTTCTTTAATACATTTTCTAGTAGGCTACTGTCGACATTCAATATCAATGCATTGTTAAATACAAATATTTTAACGAAGTGTCAAAATAGCAACTCATCATTATTAAGCTTTTAGTTAGCTATAAAATTGTTGTTAATAAGTAATTAATTTTTCTTTTATTGAAAATAAATAACTCGGAAACTAAGCATTTGCGGACGGACGTTTATATAGCAAACTGTCATTATTTTTGCATGCCGAATCACCCCCTGAAGTTTGTCGCACTTATTTACTAACACCCTGTATATGTCCCTCTATTGGATTGAATATGTATAAGTGGTCGTGTTTGCCCAAGGTAAAATTGGCAGTCGTTGTTACTCTACTGCAAAGAAAAGGTAGGTACATCTGCACATCCATAAACAAAAAGATTGCTTTTGAATATAATTTGTATTGAAATTAAAAATTATTACTACCTAGGGAGAAATTGAACTAAACATACACTAAATACATTCGGGCCTAACATATGCTAATGTTAATTAATTGCTTAGTACCATCATGTCAGTGATAAATAACTTTCATCCTTTATTTTCTGGGCAATTTCAATAAACCATACTTCTTAACATTACAAATATCATGCATCAATTATCTTTTACTTATGTTAGTTTTTCTGGAAAGTAGGTATATATTTACTTGCACATTGAATTTAAGTGACAAAATCGTCCAGTTTTGTTCGTTTTACAAATTTTTGGAAGAGCTTTTTCATTGGACGAAGCAATTAGCTATTATCTTTTCACATTCTTCCTTTGGTTTCACTCTCCCTTTTATTGGTTTCGATTCCAGAGGTTTTTTGTCTAGATCTAGTCAAGTCAAAATCATGCCTAGTATCATGATTTTTTATGCCCTTAGTAGTGTGTACCTTATTATTTATCATTTCCTTTACCATAGTTTCTTCGCTTTCCATTTTGTCGCTTTCGGATTTACTCTCCTTATCTTCTTTGGTTTTCTTCATTTTCATTTTTAACCGGTATGTTAAATTCTATAACTTCTTCCAACATTTATCAATTTCATTTATTGTTGGCTTTGCTGTTCTCTCTGGTTCACAGCGGCTTTAATTTCTCCTAAGATCCCTGCTTTCTGCTTCTCTTGCTGTGCCGCCATTCTAACGTTCATTCCCATCATATTTACTCCTGGCTTAGTGCTGAATCTCTTGTTCGTCTCTGTTTGTGTCTCTACCTTCTGACTTATTGACTCCATGCCTCATCGTGTAGCAATGGTACGCACTGGTCGCGGAGATACTTCCGCTATTCATCTTTTCCCAGGAGCACTGCGTCGCTTCCCAGATAAGGTACGCTACTTTAGTACTACTTCCATACCGTTAGAATCACATATTCAGATTATACAGAGTGTGCTCGTCACTGTCTTCCAACAGTGTATGATTATTAAGTATTTTACTATTTATGATCATTGTGAAACCATTTATTTTCAGAGATAATTGCGCGTACAGGTAAAACAATACTGATTCATTTTTGACATTATTTTCATTATTTATACATTTTGCTGTGACTACTTAAGTATGGTTACTTATATTTTTAGATTAAACCTAATAAAATATTATTTTCTAATTTCCGTTAAAAACAAAATTGTGGTAATTGTTTAGCTAAACTGGCAGTTACTGGACACTTTAAGTGTACTCTTACCGCCAATTTGTCAGCTAGAAGTGAATTATTTTTTCTTAAATTAGAAAATATCAAGAAGAAAGAAAGTTAAAAATTTGAGTTAGTACTATTTATTGATATAAATTAGTCAAATTGGTATGTGATACCTAAACCAACCAAATTTTGTTGTAACTAAGGAAGGTAGAAGTGAGTACTGATAGAAAAGCCATTCTATAATAAATTTTGAGTAATCTGAATTATTATTAAAGGCTAAAGCAGCATTATTTATTTTATGCTGGTACCGAACTTTTGGGTCAGTTTGGTTTACATGTTTACAAACGATTTTTGAATAAACTACAAAATTATTTTATTTTATATTTCTTACACTATCAGAAAACATGTACAAAATTTCAACAAATACGCAGAGAAATCCTTAAATATACCGACGCTAGAAGATATTTTGATTTTTTAAATAGATTACAATGTGTTAAAAATGCTTTTTGCCACTGGGGAATAAATTTATATTACTGCAACATAACTAATAATGTTGCTCTATTTCAATAGTTTAAATTTCAGGAATTTGAAACAATATCAGAGGTATTTTTTTATATTTCGCTTGCTGTTACTCCGGCGGCCTTGTCAATTGTTCCGCGTTCCCAGCAATGTCGGTGACCGACCCTCCCGCGCACGAAACTCTGGATACAAGCCCACAAACACACACACTAGCTGTTGTTTAACACTCTCAGCACGATCACTTCAGTACCACAATAAGGTGGAATACTAAGCAGTTTATAATAGACGTTACATAGTCTACTTCGGTATAAGAAATTTCACTTTAAAATGTACGATTATTTGAATTAGTGTTGTTTTCGAAGAATATATTCGACTACTTGTTCAGTTATGATTAGATAATGCATAAAGTTATTTATGTTAAATCGAACTCAATGCAAATTGTGCTAGTCATGACAATTACATGTCCAAGTGTTCATCGAAATAAGAAGTCGCTGCATAAGTACACAATCATTGCTGCGTAAAACTGATTTAAAAAAGATTGCCCCCCAGTAATCAAATATATCTAATTTTATTTTGCATAGGGCGCCATAGAGCGAATAGTAGATCGATCGGAATACAATTTTGCGAGAAAAATGTCGCAATCGGTTTCGAGAATTGAACCATGATTCATAGCGATATCTCACATACTGGGCAGCTGCTTAAGCACTGCGGCTATTGATTCGTTCTTACTAACAATCACCCATCGGAGCCTTCTTTTCGTTTTAATTTAATAGATAAAATTACTTATTATCACTATATTTTATGACATTGAACTGAGCATTAAATCATCGAAATTGTCTAGAACCTTACAAGCAAACGTTATTAGGAGTTGGACGTTGATGTTGGTAATATTTGAAATTGTAGGAACGTCTAAAATATTCGATACCTGCCTTCTATAGTCGTCCAATTTCTTTCTTAGGGGGTGGAAACTACTCTCCAAAATTAACCATTTTTCTCATTTTTGGATTATAACGGATAAAGATAAAAAAGTGTTTTAAAAACGTAAAGGTTCCTCTTTTACATAGGCACTATAACAGCGGTTGGAGGCTAACAAACAAGAGAATGATGTTATTGAAACGTTTTACTTGTTTTAGATATATTCGAGGGAATTGAAACGTAAAACTAAACAGCGACATGCATTCTATTGCTAAAACATTTAACATTCAGATTTCGTTGCTTTAGATAAGTTCTAGAAAATGATAAACTACTAATATTTTTTTATCCAATAACTTTAACATTTTAGTCTACTGTTATTTGGTCTTCAATCTCGGTTTTATAATATATTCCGAGCGGTTTTTTGTCTTTACGCATTGCGATGTCATAGTTAGAAAGTGAAAAGAAACAATTTTTTGAGGGTAGTTGCTACGCTCTTAAAATGAAATTGGGCAGCTATAAGAAAGTAGATGCCGAATGTTTTCGTTTGCTCTACAACTTGCACAATCATTTGCATTTATTAATAGTAAATGTACTACTGAAATCGGAACAGGTTAATGATTTTTGGTAAAAGCAAATAGCAAACAGATTTAATACCCCTCTGGACATAATTTGTGAATAGCTTCTGTATAATATGAATGCGTGAAAATGGCACAATAAAATTTGGTGTAAAATAAGATTGATTCAATGTAGGCATCGATAAGGCGCTCAACAGGATTCACTTGGCCCCAACACTATCAAACTGGTTCCACAAACAGATTATTTTTAGTTGTATCTATGTCTATATATGTTATTAATTACGCTGAGGCAATTTCAATCGCATTGTTCTAATATCAGATGCAAGAGGTTTAATAGGATATTTGTTTTTTTTTATTTACTTATGCTTTATTTACCTGTGGTATTTAGCAAGATAATATATACAATACGTAATAGACATAGTACGCACAAAACATCTAGTTAAAAAAAGACAAAGATACGATACTTTAATAACAATAATACAACACAGTGCACTCAGTAGATATTGAGGCAGTTAGATACTTACACCTAAAATCCAAAACCTAAATCTATACACACAACACCTGTATGTTTATATCACGTAGTGCATTTTCTAAGGGTTCGAATCCACAGCAAAAGCTGATTAGGTGTAAAACCAATTAGGTACTGCTACTTCCGCGTGTGAAGAACTCATCCGATGAGTAAAAACAATATTAACTCAAAAAGGCCTGTAAAGCACTTGTTGGGCATTACTTTCAATTCATCTGGTAGGGAATTATATATTCTTACCCCGACCGTCATATGAGACCTATAAAACTTGCTCGACTTCGTCAGATCAGCGCGGACGTACAGGCGATCCCTAGTGCCATATCTATGAACCTCAGAGTTCAACAAGAAGTCACTTCTATTCTCATGAACATACACCGGCACCACCCGTATGCACAAGTAGATGGTAAGTATACGCATTGATTTGAAATACGGACGACATGACTCTCTTGGGGGTAGTTTATTTATTATTCGGATCGCTCTTTTTTGTAATAATAAAATTTGCTTGGTGTTAACATTTGCGCCCCAAAACAGTAGACCATAGTTTAGGTCTGACCCAAAATAAGCAAAATATATCATTTTAAGAATCTCTGCATCGTCGCAAACCCTTTTTATATTAAGTAATACATAGATCGCGGTATTTAATTTCGAGATTATATTGTTTACATGTGGCTTCCAGTCCAGAAACGAATCAACCGTCAGCCCCAAAAGTTTAATGTTATTTATCGTGTGAAGGTTAATATTTGGTGTTACTAAACCAACGCTATCTCTTTCTTCAAAGATTAATAACTTCGATTTCTCGTGATTAATGATTAGCTTATTTCTTGAGAATCATTCGTACAACTCACGCAGAGCAACACGACAATTCTGAAACAGTTCGTCCCGCGTTGATCCCGTGACGATGACAGTAGTATCATCTGCATAAAGAATTACTTTACTTGTCACATATTGTGGCAGATCATTGATGAAGACCAAAAAACAACAGTGGCCCCAAAATAGACCCTTGAGGGACGCCCATGGAAGTATTAGCAAGGGTCGAGCAGTAACGCTGGACGATACCCGAAAACTGCGTGTGCCGAATTTCGATATCCTGTACGCTGACTTAAGTAGGAGCAAAACATATTTAACGCTGTCCCTCTAACGCCAATAGAGTTAAGTTTATCTTTCAAGATACTATGGTCAACAGTATCGAAGGCCTTTGACTGGTCCAACGCGATACAAGCCACATATTTTTTACAATTTAGGTTAATTAGAACCTCATCGACGATATTAACCAATGCTGTGGTAGTTGACTTATTCTCTAAGTATGCGTGTTGATTTGGGGAGAGCAGGACATTGGAACTTAAAAAGGACTGTAATTGGACTTTTATATGTTGTTCCAAAATCTTGGACAATGCAGGGAGGATTGATATTGGTATATTTGCTTATACATGATTTTTCGGATTTTTTATGAATTGGCACAATTTTTGCCATCTTGAATATACGTGGAAATTGGCCAAATTCCAAAAAACTATTTAAATGAAACTTGACGTTCACCTGTATTATGTTGATGCTTGCTATGCTTGTATTCTTTTATTATACTTTGATGACCATGAAATCAATTTCCAACCAGATAAAAGATATCATAAGAAAAGTGAACACCTCCGACAAATTCTATTTTGTTTTATGCTGTATATCATAATTCGTAGTTTTTTTAATATTTACTTGGTTTTTTTCCTCCTATTTGAATCCTTCGATGATTAAAAATAGTTTTGGTATATTTCCCTAAAATTTTTTATAACTTGAAATATCGAACTTCAAAATATAAACAAACGCGATTTTTATCATATCGATTTGAATATAATAGATTCGAGGTCCCCAAACGATGCTACATCGATAAGAATAGAAAAATCAGCTAATATCTTTTCTGATTATTGTGTGTCCTTATGCTCCCTGCTACAATATTTATCGAAAGGACACACCCGTTAAATGCATCATAACAACTCTCTCTGGCCATTGCTCATGTAGCGCTGTCGACCCTCCACTGCACATGCGCACCGCTTCAACAGTAGCGATCGCTTTTCGTGGCTTCAGTAACTCCACTATAGCAACATACAAATGTGAAGCTTGCTGACTGAAGTCCTATGATACTATAACTGTTGTACAAGATTATGTTTTTATCTTTGCGTATTTCAAATACACGCGGTCTAAACTCTGTCTGACAATGTATTTTTCAAAGCTGAATCGTCTTCGGTACACCATTGAGTCTTGTACCTGTTGCCATATTAAAAATAAATTTCTTGTAATAGTTAAGCAATCTTAAGAAACTTTGAAATTTTCTTACTTTATTAAAACGTAAAAAATTGTTAAATTCATATAGCTTGCGTATTTGAAGGACCTTTCGCCACAACTTCTATAATGAACGATAAAATTTATACAATTATTTATTTTCTTTCGTTGATATTCGGGGCATTGGAAAGCATTGGAAATTTGTATTGTTACAAAGGTCAGTTTCCAAACAAATCCTAGTAGTTGCATGGACAATGTTCTTGTTTGCACTAAAACATAACAAAACAGATACTAGGAAAAAATATTATCAAATTAAAAGTTTACTTGTTTTATGTCTTTTCCCAATTGCACACGTTATAAGAATATTGAAATATATGGTTAAGAACCAATTATCTATAGAGACCTAGATAACGTCCAGTCTTTTAGGGAAAAGAAGGAACGTCAATTGTACATTCTTTGATAAAAATGCAAAAGACTCTTTTCGGGCACAAAATTTGTAAGTGTTTGTTCGTGCTTATTTAAGTATAAATATACTAATCTTGTTTTAACTTTTGTCACTATGTTAAAGGCTAACGTGGGGGAATTCCGCCTCATTTACTCGAAATTCCATTGTATAATTTATTTTCTAGTTAACAATTAAGAAGTAATGCTAGAGTTTTAAAATTCGTAATACTGATCTCGTCGACGTGTGAACATTAATCAGACGTATATAGTTTACGGTACCCTACATTGATCTGATGATTGCTCAAGTTGAGAAAAGTAACAAAAAGATAAACGATGAAACAAAAGAAACTTCAGATTATATAGAATATAGCGTATAATGCTAGTTTATTGATAATTAATTCTAGCTTCCGTTTCTGGTATCTGTGCGACGTTAATTAGACGAAATACTTTACGCCCAACATCTTATTACCACTTATTCGCCTTGCTTGCCTGGTTTGGTACAGGAGAAAAGGAAAAAAAACATAGTTTGATACGTGCTTTTATACATATGATTAGTTACGCCAAATTTGAAATAAAGAATTGGATTTAGTGAAGCATTAATAATAATTAATGTGCTTTTTAAATTTATGTTGTTAGAAGCTGTGCATATAATAGATAAGAGCTTCTTTAAAATATACAAATTTGAGACAGTTAGTGAAGTCATAAATTATAAAAAGCAATATTGGAGTTAAAGTAAAATTAGTATAAATGGATAATTTTAAATACTTATAATTTTTTTTAATGTAAAGGTATTACCGCAATCATTTGTATAAATATTCAATGTAGACTACACTCAGATAAATTTCTATAGCTCCATATAATTTTGTTGTTCCCCTATAAACATTTAGCAACGGTATGAGCTGGGAATTACGTAAAATTACATTTCTGAATGTAAAGGAAGGAAGTGCCTGCTCTAACACGTATAAATACGAGCGAAATATGGGTTTCGATCCTGCAGCCCAAAAAAAAAATACGACCGAAATTTACTACCTTCCATTCTAAAAGAGCTTCTAAACATCTTCAAAAGTATATTTATTGTTAATTATGTACCGCAGTATATGTACATACATATCAAGAACAAACAAAAATAAATTGTTATAAAGAAGTTGGGTTTCCAAACTGAGTCGTAGCAGAGAAAAGAGGATGATCCCATCATTTCATCGCCAATTTTATAAAGCTGGGTAATTCATACAGCAAAAATCGCGCTAAGAGGAGTAACCAAAAACTAACTCGAAGGTAGCCGTTATCGATATTTCGGTTAGCGTCTTTTGTAAGATGTAATTTAAATTTTCCAATAACTAATATATGTGTACAACAAGTTTTATCCCTCAGTAGACATTTTCGGTGGCTAAATCATTCTTAAAAGAGCCATATAAACAGGGAAGACTGAAATTCCTTGAAGACCATATAAGATCGGACCATGAATAGAACAATATCACATTTTCTGACAAGAAAAATTAAACTTGGAGAGGCCTGATGGTTTCAGATATTATGGACACGATTTTCGGAAGCCTACTAAAGTTGTGATAAATCCGAAATTTTGGTGGCGATAGTGTAATGGTTTGGGCGGCTTTTACCAATAATAATAAAACCCCTATCTGTTTTATTTATACGCGAATGCATTTTCATTCTTATGCAAAACTTCTAGAAATTGTTTTGATGGATTTTGATGAACAATTGCCGATACAATTATTGATAATTATGGACAAACAGAGTGGTTTCATCAAACCCACTAAAATCTGTGAAATATTGGCAAGATAGGTGTAAACACTACGATAGCGTTAAAGAACTAAACTATGCGATAACGAGGTGTTGGAATGATATTCCTATTTCAACATTAAACAAATTGATAGACAATACGAAGACCCGGATCAATTTATTTTGAATAGAGGATTTCAGGGTCATATTTATAGTTCGTGCTTGAGGTTGTGCCGATGCTTGATTTGGCGATGTTGACATATTTGTCGTGACATTTACGTCAAAATCGCGTACTCAAGCATCGATGCAAGCTCAAGCACAAATTATAAATATGACCCTAACACCCGTTACATTTAGAAATATTTATATTTTTTTATGTATTTATTTCATTTATTAATTTTGTGTTAATGGATCTATAGAAATTTTGCTGCTTTGAGTTACTATTATTGTAAATGTTCTTTGTATAAAACGTAATAATTTTTAACGCCATTTTCTCTTGCATTTGTGCAGTTCAGCATTAACTTCCATGATAATTTGCCGAGGATGTTAAGAAAACCAAATATTCTGTTCAAAAGTACATATGGCACTTGGCGCCACAGAAATTTTTCTCAATGTACTTGCATCATATTGCTGACGTAGTATCTACACACCTGCAATGCAGCAGTTAACATTGGCAAGGATGTAGGTACTTTAAGACATTACTGCATGTATTCCGTCAAATTGTAGAGGGTTAAAAGTAACGAAAATGTATTACAGTTTACCTCCCACATAGGGATATTGGCTCCAGAATAAAAATACCAAGATGGAACGAATAGTCACTAGTCAAGAAAGTAACTGCCTATAGAACTTAATTACAACTATTTTTCGTACGCCGGCATGTTACATTATTTCTATTGTATTTAAGAGAACTCTAATAATAATGCAACGTCTTCCATTGGTGGTCTGTGCCATTAGATGTTTTTGCTATATTTGTTGCGTGTAATAAAACCTAATACTCTATTATGAAGCATTTGTGTAGTAATAAATTATTTGAATTTTTGCAATCTTTTATCCTACTTAGTACTTAATCGGTACAACACTACGACACAGATCCATGCATTTTTGTATACTTACTTACATATATAGAAAAATAAAAGTCGATTCAGTGGAATTAAGTAATTATCTAAATAGTGGCACAATCCTTTCCGCTGCCAGTGAATAGATGTTGCATCGCAGAAGCAATTACTGCAATCTTGGCAAAGCGTTTCTTAAAATTAAGCTCTTAAGAACGCTAATATCTGCACAATGTGAGCGTTCATGGCGTTTCTATTTTATCACTTGCAATTAATGAAATTCATTGAATGTCGTTGATTGTGTCAATGTGATCTCTTTCTGCTGCAAAAGACGATCATGTACACTAAAGGTGTAACTTTAGGTATGGTTTCTGTTAAAACGTAATTATTATTTCACGATAAAATACTCTTATCTAGTAGTTAGAAGCCACATCGCTTAAAAGGTTGTATGCGTAATAATACCTAATAATAAAAAACAATAAACAGAAATCACACAGCTTCATTTTAATCTTCGGCAGGTGTATATCATTCTTTGTATAATCAAAGAATTCTCAGAGTTCAGTAATTGAATAAGTATAGAATTTGCGAAATGTCTAGTTAAGTAAATGTGAAGTGCAGTGGAAAAACAAAAAATTCTACACGTCTCATGCGTTAGCAATTCTCGTCATATCCACTTATCGAAGCACATTTTGGACTATTTGCTAGTTAGTAGCTTTTGGCAGATTTAATGTCAAAACTAATTCTTGTCTAATGTTTAGTTAGTTCTTGAAGTATTAATAACAGCAAACAATTTTTTCAACTATATGTAAATCGATAAGAAATAATGATGGGGCAGAAAATATTAACCCTGAACAAATCTATGATAATTTATTAAGTAGGTTAAACTTTTTGATTTTCAGGAAAAAGACATGAATTTTTACAAACACATTCATGGCGCACTGCAAGAGTGCTAAGAAACGTTGTATCTTTTTGTGCGTGTAAGACATACAGCAATTAATATATTCTTTTACACGGAATTCTATAAAAAATACAGAATGCACAAAAAGTCTATAAAATATATAACAGTCTTCTTGATAGTTTAAAAAATTTAAAAGTTAATAAATTTCGTGCTCTCGTTCGTGTAATGCTTTCTGGTAAGTAAGTTGTTTATTTATTATTGCTACTCCGCTTATCTATTTGTTTTATTTTTTCTTTAATTATTCAAATCAGAAAGGACAAATTCACAAAGACCTCACTGGCAGAAAAAGAGAATGCTACAGCAATAATAGATCTGGATATCTATATAAATACAATAAGAAGAGAGAATTACAAAGAATAGTGGATATAAAAATATATGAAATATTACATAAGTACAAATCCGACTTTTGCAGCCAAACTATAACATGTGGACTACATTTTAACAAGTCCCCGCACATATATGGACTCCCAAGAATCTGGATATCCATCTGATATCTTAGCACTACAAATTTTTCGTGATATTCTCTAACTAACAATAAGCCAAGGACATAAAAGTAGAATAACGTGACAGTTTTATGCGCTTCCATATTTCCAGCCTCTTCACCAATATTAAACCTAAATCTGCTCAAGCAGGACTAAAAACACCACATTAGAAAACGTATAGATGCCATCATGCAACTATTCTCCTTTTGTATAAACACCACAAATTTTGATGCGGGCAACAAATTCTACCATAAAAAATTCAGATTGGTAATGGTGGCCACACTCTCTTCGATATTGAGAAATATATACATGGAAGAGTTTGAAAATGAAGCTATCGATGCATACAGCATCAAAGTAATTAAGATATGTAGATACAACGTCAAAGTAGTCAGACGTCTATAACACAGAATTCAAGTCATATGTTCAAATGAAACTGACAAAGATAGGAATACATCAGAAGTGCTACTCTTATGCACTTAAATCAAACGGATAGGCTAATAGAACATTATCGAAGGCGAGAAAAATAGTGTGAATCAAACAGCGACTTATAATTTAGAACAGTTTAATATGGGGTTATTGAAATGTATCGGGACACCTAAACATTTTTGAAATCACACAACGGAGAGCAAACGTCTTAACAATGGTGCAAGATATAATTATATACACAAAAGCACTCAGGAAGATTACAAAAATGTAAAAATATGCATATAGAATGTTCCTTTTGACAAAAAGCAAGCGTAATAACAAGATTAGAAATATATTTTAATTAATTTTAAAATATTCAGGAGGATAAATAACGAATACAATGTCAAAACAGCTATCAGAATAATCAGTACTGTTGGGTCAATCGCCCCGCAACAAACGCGAAACTGCAAATATCAGGTAACTTGTGAGTGTGGTAACTCGTATATCAGAGACCTTTAAAAGTAATGTTTCAAAAGCACCAAAAAATTGTCCGTTCAGGGAAAACAGAGAAATGATCAAAGTCATAGGATTGCATAGTAACATACAACAATCGTATGGAAAGAGAGTCGTAACAGTAAAAGACAGTTGAAGAAGCATACAAAACAACATGACAAACTTTTGGTGTATACTTAGAAATTTGAACTTCCAGACCAGGGTCAAGTCATACACTTGCTAGAATTACTGTTATATCTGGTAATGGACACATTTTAATTATTAGAATCTATCCCTTACGATCGGTAGAATACACTGTCGAAATGTCGGCTACAATCATCATTTATAAATCATTGTTATCAGTGAGGTTAGGTTATAAGCCGTAGACAGGCTATGCAGAAGTCTATGCTGGGTATGGACTATTTGATGTTAAAATGGAACAAGAACTAATTACATTTTTAAGCACTTTTTTGCAAAATTGGAAATAATCAGAACGAAACTATTAATCATTTATTCAGTTCTAGTATCATATATAAAAGGGAACTAATTACTTTCCTCTCCGTCGACAGGGACATTTTTACAGCAGGTGTATGGAAGTAAAAGCCAGTAAGTTCATCCCTATTTGATGAGGAGAATCCATTCTTGTATTACTGAATAATAGGCCGTTTAGTATGTAGGTATGTATTTTAAATACATGTACATAATATTTCAATAGAATTATTTAAGATCAACGCTTCAATATTGCACAAAGCGAGATGAAAGTCTTGGAGACAAAGGAATAATGATTATAATAGTATTAGCTTCGATACGAACGGAAGTAATATAAGTTAGCAGCTTAACTTTGACTTAAATGCGGTACGAGAAGAATGTAGCTTAATATAATAATGATAAGAAATATATTTAAAACCCACAATTAAAAATATGCATCCCTTACGATATAAAATTTTTATGTGGATTTAGTTTTGGCAGTCACTTTTAAATCGCATGAGAAATTCTCTCCATATGCAAATGGTTAACGTCTCATCCTGTTTCAGTCTGTATGCATTATACATATCTGGTTAACTTATGCACGCATTAAATAACCAAGAACCGCTTTTCTACTGTTCATAAATATGGATAACGCAAAAAGAAATTGTTACTTTGTTACAACAAAAAAACATTTTGAAAGTTTTCTTGAAAAATAGCTAATTTTATTCATATTGCTTGACATATAAGTGATAATGTATTCGCTTATTTAACAATGACACTATTTAAAGAAAATGACGATAACCTTATACATCGTCACATTATCACGCTGCAACGGAATCAAATGATAGCAAAGGAAACGGCATATTTATCTCATATACACATATGCAAAGTATTCCAGGAAATTATTGCTGTTTATTAAGTGATAACCTGATAACTCACATAAAAGTGAGTTCTTTCCCGAAATCACTGAATATGTTTGTGTACTTCTACAGTGATTAAATCTGTAATGACTATTAACAAAATTTATTATATATCTACTATTTACATTATCGGTACATAATCTAGAAAATGTGTAAGGTGTATATATTTCTAATTTCTAATGAATGAGATATTTTTATACTCATAGACTAGGCAGTCTACAATCTTTAGAATAAATGTATGCCTACACAACTTCTGGGCGTATTTACAAAACAACTATTATAGTTAATTGCCAACTGTTCTATAGATACATAATAATAAATGACAAATAAATAGTAAATGACAAATAAATAAATACATAGTAATAAATGCGAAATTAAACACAGAAGTACATAGTACTTGTTTGTGCATAAAGACAACATAAGACTAGACAGTCTCTGATAAGTACCTGCATACACCATCCGGATCCTGAGATACTGAGAGAGACGGAACTGGAATGTAACAAAACACAGAGTTCTTCTATAAATTTTTGTGAAACAAAGAGAAACTTTAAACATTTTTTTGAAGAAATTTTGACGATGTAAGCAGATGATCTTGTTTGTAGGTCAACTACTTCTGTATAGTTACAAGAATATGACTCTTGTCAGACCAGTAGCTTTGCCTGCTCGTTCTTATATGCCAACAAATCCAATTCTACTAATCGTTTAGTAGACGAAGAGTATTTCCTTCAACTTATAACAATCTATTTTATAGTATTTATATAATTATCTAACTATATCTCATGTTTCAATCTGCGTTTCAAATGAATCTTTCTGAATTATTATATTATAAATTTCAAATAGAACACAGTGAAACTTTGCACAATTAAATAAAAACATAACTTAACTATATTGGCAAAAATTATGGCAGTAACAAAAGAATTTAACGAAAAGTTATATCAACTTTTTGTTGAATTCTTTAAAATTATAAAAATTGTATAATCATACAAAACCGCAACTATCAAATATGTAGATATTCTATTACATATATGATTGTACAAGCGTACAGAACATTTCAACGTTTGATTTGACTTCAGCTCTGAATTGCACATACAACATAAAATAATCTCAATTTTAATCTTATATTCTCCTATGCTTAATCATCAGCAATTGACCGTCTGAACCGCGAATCGCATTTACTTCAGCGACGCTGTAAGATATAGGATTTTATTAGGAGTTTAGTATTTGGGCAAAAATTATTTTGCTCAATCCAAAGTAAAATATGAATGTGGTGTAACCCTTTTCTGCTATTCGAGTGTGTAGTACATACATACGTATACAGTGTGTCCCAAAATGTCCGCAACAGGCCTGTAAGTCCTGTGCAACACAGGTGATGAGCTTGAGAGTCATAAGTGAGCCAGAAATAAATACGTGACTTTAATTTCACAACAATGGCACCAAGAAAACTAAAAAAATTGCCGGAATACGGAAAGGCAAATTAATTTGCGGTATCCTGGCAAGAATACACATTATTCAACGATAGCTCGTATTGTACAAAATTTTAAGAAAGCTGGAATTGTAGAAAATAAGTTTAAGAAGAACCACAGGCGATGCTAGTTACGGAAATTGAGGAGTTGGAAGTCATCTTACGGATTACCGAAAATCCGCGCATTTCTATCCGGCAGATTGAGCAAGAGACCGAACTATCTCGTTCTAATATTCAGCGATTACTCAAGAAAAATGGTTTGAAGCCGTATAAACCTAAATTTATCTGCCGGTTGCAACAACATGACTATGAAAGTCGTTTCAATTTTTGTGCGTGGATGTAAGGAGAAATGGAAGCCAATGCTAACTTTCACCGGAATATTTTATTCTTCGATGAAGCGACTTTCTACACGAATGGTACGGTTTCATCGCAGAATTGTCGGTACTGGGCAAATTATAATCCACATTTCACAGGCAACAGTAGGGACCAGTATTATGAAAAAGTTAATGTATGGTGCGGAATTCTGGACACGCGATTAGTTGGACCATTTCTTTTACAAAATTGCATGGATGCTGCTCAGTACCTTCAGTTCTTGCAAAATGTACTGGAACCGATTGTAGATGACTTCCCGCTTCACATTCGTTGTAATATGCACTTCCAGCATTATGGGGCACCTTGCCACGCTTCGGCTGGCATTCAAGAATGGTTGGAAGTGAATTTCGGAGCCCATAAAATATTCACTCGGACATCCCAAGTTCAGTGGCCGCCCAGATATCCAGATTTGACACCGCTGGATTTTTTCCTTTGGAGCTATCTGAAAAACCAGGTCTATAGCCATCGGCCGTTCCGAGACCGCAACCATTTGAAAGATGTCATCCTGGAGTGCGCAAACGGGATAGGAGCCAATGTGCTCTACAGTGTTATGGACGAATTCAATCATCGAACAGTGGCATGTATGGCAAATGAAGGAGGTTTCGTGGAGTGATTGCTTTTTTGTCATATTCTTGCTTTGTTTACTTTCATTTTAAGCGTTAGTCTGCAATGTATTATTATTTATTATTTTTTGTATACGGTTGTTTTTTTATATTATATTATCACACTTTTTTTTTAAATTTTCATAATTACTGTCTTATAATATTTCCCGTGATTTTTCTTTAGAAAATAAAACGTTTAGTATTTACTATGTAAATAAATACTTTTTTATTCTCATAACTACTTCAACTAAAATGATTGAAATTGAAACAAAATAAGAGATTACCTTAAGAGGCCACCGCGATAGATAATAATAATACATGGGAAAAATAAATATTTGACGATCGAGTTGAAATTTTGCATACGACGGTATTTCGTAATTCTGAATAACTTTTTCTTATAACATTTTTCGATTGGAAGCGAATTCATGATGGCTGCCATAAGAGATGAAAAGAAGTAACGACATAATGACCAGGCTGTATAAAATTTTCGAAATCTCTTCATATCACAAAGTAGATCATGTAAATTGGAACAACTTTTATTTGAAACACTTTTTTATGACGACGATAATACAGGATTTACAAGGCTGTTGCGGACATTTTGGGACACACTGTATAAAATGCCATACAAACAACCCTTGTTTAAAGTAGTCACTTGTGTTCTTTACATTGAGATAAAACACGCTGTCGGTAGTGTCGAATATAATTCATAGCGTCTTGAATTTTCTCAGTTTGGGTTGATTATTTTTATATAATTCAATCTGTCGGTTCCTATTTTAGCATACATCTCACATTTTAATAGCGCAAAATTACAAACCATGATTATCTTGTTAATATCTAATCACAATGGGATCGTTACAATAACTTGCTGCTAATAGCGTTATTATTAGTGTGTTTAGGGGTAGCTTAGTATATGTATCGCATATGTCAACGTATTCTTACCGCGAGAACACATCAATGTAGATTGCAGAGCATCATCTGACAAATATATTTCGCTGATACGCCGTAATGTGTTATTATGACTAAACATGGCATACGCTTACCACATGCAAGGCAAGAAATATTTCGAGCGTTATTGGGTTTGCGTACGGCCGAAGAATAACAACCTTGAATAGCAAATTAGTAGGTATGCAATCGCGTCGTATATAAATATGTCACGATCGGTGAGCCCACTTAATTGTCTAATGGTGAATGCGGGGCGTATTTTTTTGCTTATAACTTAAACTAAATGCAAAATTACGTGCGTAAGCCACTGGTATGTGTAGCGAATTGGCTGTTTGGTTATGACTTCGCTCCAAAATAATGTCTTGTTTATAAAACAGGGTACCTTCACTGGTTAGCCGGACGTCGCCACTTGTTAGCCGTTCGTCCATAAGGTCGTTAATAACATGAAAACGAACTCATTTAAACAAACCTATCACATGTTACCTATTTTTGATCATTTAGGTTAATAAATATAACAACACAGCTTTCTAAATAAATAAATGGTTGATATAAATAGAGGCAAGTCTAGCGGCTCACTTGATTCTAAGTTTGTGATAGTTAAGTTGTAGGGCTCTTAGGTATAAAACTGGTGGCTGACTAATCGTACCTCAAAATTGGGGACCACAAAATAAAAGGATGTTGCTAGCCATTGAGAAACTACAATGTCGTTTCTTCAAATACTTATTTTACAAAATTCATGCAAATGATTCAACGTTTCTGCTATATTAAGATGTACTTCAGTCGTCTTTTCTTGTTTAATTATAATTTTATTTTATTTTATTTTATTTTATTTTATTTTATTTTATTTTATTTTATTTTATTTTATTTTATTTTATTTTATTTTATTTTATTTTATTTATTTTATTTTATTTTATTTTATTTTATTATTATTGCAGTATGTATAAGTACAATTGCAAAAGTCATACATGGTACCAAAACTAGCAATTAAATAACAAATGTAGACAAAATATAAAAAAAAAACAAATTGTAACAGAGTTAGGTGCATTGGACGAAGTATCTTACTAATAAGGTGATGAGTAAAATGTAATATAAATATTAAAAGAAAATCTAAATTAAATAAGGGGAGGCCCTAAAAATTCTTGCATACTGTATGGTTCCAAGTTACACAGAAAGTTATATAACGCACTTCGGAATTGTGTTATATTACTAATCTCCTTGATTGCCGGAGGGAGTTTATTGAACAGTGTTAATCCCGTATAAGGTAAGCTGGTCTTTGTCAAGGTTAACCTGTGTTTGGGATAAGAATAATTGTGTCTGAATCTTGTTGAATACTCATGTGTTGTTGTGTTCAGTTGAAATACTTGCCTATTTTTGAATAAGAAGATTAGTACATCAAAGATGTAAATCCCGTATATAGTCAACATACTGTTATTTTTAAATTGCTTTCTACACGATTCCACATACCCCAAACGTAGGATTGTACGAAGGATCTTCTTCTGGATAACAAAAATCCGGTGAATATCGCTGCTGCCTCCCCATACGATAATACTGTATCTAAGATGTGGGAAACAGCAGCCATAGTACATAACATGTAGAACCTCCGTACTCACAGTATCACGTAATTGACGGATAGCATAGCAGAGACCGCTCTTTTACAAAGCAAGTCAATATGTTGTTTCCATTTAAGTTGATCATCGACCATTACTCCAAGCAGGCGGACCGTATTTTGGACTGGATAATTGTGCGAATTTAACAATAATGTGTTAGGATAAGTGACGTTCGGTTTGGTTTTGAATAAGATTACGTTTGTTTTATTGTGATTGATTTGTAGGTGATTTGATGAAAACCATTGCTGCAGTGATTCCATGTAGTTGGCTGTGGTGGAAACAACGGATTCCAAGGAGTTTTCCATAACAAGTAAAGATGTGTTATCAGCGTAATTTATAGTCAGTCCGTTGCAAATTGACTTATAAATTTGATGAATGTCGTTGAAATAAAGAATGAATAGCAGTGGACCAAGTATGCTACCTTGCGGCACCCCCACTGTTGTTTGACGGTTTTCTGAACATGCAGTGATACCATTCTTATGTATACATACAGATTGGTTCCGATTGTAGAGATACGATTTGAACCAACAAAGAGCCGTGCCTCGAATTCCATAAGTTTGTAGTTTGTTCGTTAGCAAATTGTGATTAATGGTATCAAAAGCTTTAGACAGATCTAATAGGACTCCGCAAGCAATTTGTTTGTTTTCTAGAGCATTATGAACCGCGCCAATGTACATACATAAGGCTGTTTCAATATTCTTATTCTTTAGAAAACCATGTTGATGAGTGTCAATTAAACTGTACTTCGTGAGGAAACTATGGAGCCGATGGTATGCGATCTTTTCAAATAGTTTAGAGACACCTGTGAGTAAACTTATAGGTCTGTAGTTAGCCAAATCATTGGGATCGCCTTTCTTGTACGTAGGTATTTATTACAATTATTATTACTAGACATTAAATCAATATTGAAGTCACCCGCGATAACTGCGATGATGCGTTTCTGTAAAATGTGATCGAGTAGAGAATCAAACTTACTAAAAAAATCATGCTAGGTGACCTGTATATGCAAAGTAACAAGAGGTGTGTTCCACTATAAAACACATCCGCCGCACAACACTCGAAGGAGTTATCGGAAGCGAAGTTCATCCCGAGCGTATTAGAAGTTCCCAGGGTGCTGTCCTCGACGTATATTGCGGAACCTCCATGCATTGAGTTCACCCTACAATAAAATGCCAGCAAACGGAAGCCTGGAATTGCAGATAGTTTCAGCCGTTCTTCTTTCAACCAGTGTTCTGTGACAAAGAGCACTTTGCAATTAGGTAGCAAATATAATTCAGTGTGTTTGCTAAAGATATCAGACATTGTACGTTCTGGTAGAAAATTACAAATTCATCATCAAACATTGGGATAGAGTTGTTTCCATGATTTCTGTTTAATGGAGTTTTTGGCATCAAGTTTGAGGTGAAATCTTCATGATTCTCTCTAAAAAACGATTGATCCTGGTACCTGACGGCCAGAGTTCCGAGTTCTTTGCCTTTTCTAGCATTTCCATAGCCACTGATATTTTGAACGATGCATATTCGTCAGGACGTTTCGCGCTCAATTTCAAACATTTAGCGTCATTAAATCCATTATCCTTTAAATATACTTCGATGTCATTTTTAGAAGTGTTGGGATCAAATCCATAAATTGTGTATAGTGCACCGTACCCTTCAAATTGATATTAGTTGCGGTTCCGTGGGTAATATTTAAGTTAGATCTTCTCCTTGATTTGTGCTGTACCAATGAGAATTTATTATTGGAATCTTCTTCCTCATCTTTACCATACGATAACAGAAATTGGTTCTTGAGGACAGAAGGAGAATTTAGGCGCTTTTTTGAATTATTTTTCACCGCATTCGAATAAAGCGTTGTTCCATCGCTAGTTACAGTGTCGAGTTTTTTGTTGTGGTGGGTCAGGTATATTCTGTTTACTGTTTTTCTTGGGGCATGTTTTTACCGTAAGTTGTTGTTGTAGATGTTGTTTGTTTGCATCTAAGACCGTTTCACTTGCGACATCTGTCGAAGATGGATTTGCGCCTTGCATATGATGGTGTTTCGTTAATATATTTCTTATCCCTCTTATCTCCGTACGTAGGTGATTATTTTCAGTTAATAGCTTTCTAATTTCTGTTTTCAAAGTACCAAGTATCGTGTTAGTTATGTCTTTTACAGCATTATTTACCTGCTCAATAATGAATTGTTGGAGGTTATGAACTTCAACATTTTGCGCACTAATACTCGTGGACGTTGAGGTTAAGATGTTCGTACACTTTTCACATGACCAAGTTCTAAGCAGTCCACTTTCTTTCATTTCTACAAACTTATCCAGCATTATATGGACACATGTTAAGTGATAATTGCACTTACATTTTCCTCTACAGGAAATATAATCATCGTATCGCGTAACGTTCTTAAGACAGACACTACATCGTATCGCCATATTATAATACTGTCCTCAGAACTAGAATTTGAGCTGTATTGTTAATTGTATAATTTGTATTTTTACTTCTTTCTTATCAAACACTGTCAGTTTTGTAAGAATGCATCAGAGTAATAGAGCACGATTCCATTTACAATTTAAATTGCAACGTGAAATAAATGAGAATGGTGGAAATAGTCCAACTAACAATTCAAATGTAAATCTACCGCCATGAGGGATTATAATTATGTTGGCTTTTGATACAGTTTTGTATTTTTCTATTTCCTATAGACAATGAATCTCAAAAAAGACATTACGTTGGTTATATTCTATTTTAACCGATAAATTTATATGAAAATTAGTGAGATTGTTAAGGATCACATTTATGTAATTTCGTGTTTTTTGTATATTGTTAATCTATAACGATTTTAAGACAGAGTTTTTGAATTTCCCGCCATTCCAATAGAAAGAGACTGATTATATATTCAACCTTCCTTTAAAATAATATTATAACATAGTTCTAGATTAAATTTTACACAGGTATTAAAATTTTATGCCACTAATTGATTGCCAAATTGCTTTCAAATGTACAATAGTCTTTTGTTTAATTACGGTCTTTCAAATATATTTTGTATATGTAAATACGTCACTGGTTTACATTATTTTTCCAATAGTCATGTCGCATGTGCAATAGTTTTAACCAATGAATATTGTAGTTTACTTGCGTTATAAAAAATAACGTTTTTAGAATTAGTATAAGTGTATCCTTCGTAAAACTAAGGTTAAAATGTCATTCTAGAGCTAGCAAAAATAGTTACTTCATTTAATATGCTTATATTCCAAGTTTAATAATTCGTGTTGAGAGTTAACTTGTATAAGTAATGCGTTTAAGGTGAAACTTTGTAAATATATAGATTGTTAATAGTGTAACGACGAGTTTTATTTTACAAAGTGCTACGCAGACAATTCCTTCAAAACAGGAGGAGTTCAAACATTGGTCCTTCGAGCCGGATTTAAATCACAACATTGATATTCAAAGCCAACCAGCAGAAAACAGCATTTGAGGAGCGCCAGCATTCGCTATACGGATTCGATCAGGTCGTCGTAGTAACAGGTCAGTCTCCAGTTACTTTGAATTAACTTACGTCCTTTATTTTTCCTATCCACATATTTCACATTCACAATGTCAAAGGATGCTATAAAAGCATTGAAGTCAGAGCGTAGCTATGTAAAGGGCTCTGTTACAAGATTTGCTTCGTATTTAAACAAACTTTCGAACGACACAGATCTCGCTGAATTTCAAAATCGGTATGATAATTACAAAGCACTATTAGAGCAGTATCACGACATTCAATTAAAAATTGCTAAATTAGACGAAGCTGAGGTAGATGACCAGGAAATTACTGAATTTGAAGATTCATATTACGCTTCAATTAAGAAAGCTAAACATTTTCTTGCATCAAAAAATGTTAACTCACCCAGTAAATCAGTCAAACCCGAAACGGAAGAAGTATCTACAACATTCAGTTCAGTAAAACTTCCCACTATCGATTTACCAAGTTTCTCAGGCTCTTATGAAAACTGGCTATCATTTCATGATACATTTGTATCACTGATTCACGAAAATGCGACACTTTCTAATATTCAAAAATATCATTACCTAAAATCATCGTTAAAGGGTGAAGCAGCTAATATTTTGCAGTAATTAGAAATTACCGCTGACAATTATAGTGAAGCATGGAAAATGTTAATAAACAGATACAACAACAAGCGCTTAATTGTGCAAAGGCATCTTTTGGCTATTCTAAACTTGCCAATCAGTAAAGAAAGTCATGTAATGTTAAGACAATTATTAGATGGAGTCCAAAAGCATATAAGAGCGCTCAAATCATTGAAGCGCCCTACTGAACATTGGGATGATCTGTTGATACAGATATTAACAAACAAACTAGATACAAAAACATTTCGTGAATGGGAAGATAGTTTATCGTCTGAGGAAATACCCACTTTTGAGGACATAACTAAATTTCTCACTCGCAGGTGTAACACATTAGAAGCTATTTCCAAACAAAGCAGAACCGATGTCTATCGCTCAAAATCATCTACGAATACCGTTACAAACAATGTATCATTGTGCCCATTTTGTGAAGGAAGCCATGCAGTTTATAAATGTGAAAAGCTACTTGGTATGTCAGTAGAACAACGAATTCAGAATACAAAGGCCAAGAAATTGTGTTTAAACTGTTTAAGGGATAGACATCAAGCCTTTCAATGTAAATCAAGAAGTTGCAAAGTTTGCAATAAAAAACATAATTCACTCTTACATTTATCTTCAAATCCGAATTCCAGTTCAAGCACAAATAATGAAGAATTAGTCACCACTGTCTCAAATTATAATCCCAATTTAAGTCAATACACACAAGTTTTGTTGTCAACCGCCGTGGTTAATATATTAGATTCCAACGGTTGTGAACACAGTTGCCGAGTCTTACTTGAGGTTCCCAGTCAAATATAATTACAAGAAAGCTTGCTGATTCTCTGATGTTGCCAAAAACAGAAACACGTCTTTTTATTACTGGGGTAAACCAAGCTGTGACAAACATCAATTATTCGGTACAAGTAACGATAAGGTCCCAGCAAAGCGGCTTCACAGCGGATTTGAATTGCTTAGTGCTAGATAAAATATCACAAAGAGCGCCTTTAGTGTCCATTTCAAGAGAAAGAATTAACATTCTTAAGAATATACGGTTAGCAGATTCACAGTTCCATTTATCCCGAGACATAGATCTGTTAATCGGTGTTGAACTATTTTACAACTTATTATGTGTAGGACAAATCAATTTAGGGCACGGGCAGCCCTGTTTACAGAAGACACTATTGGGTTGGTTAGTTTCAGGCAAGGTTACAGCTAGTCAAGAATCATCTTCATTATTGTGTAACATTACAAACATTGAATTAAATGAAAATATCGTCAAATTTTGGGATATAGAAAGTGTTGGGAAACAATATGCCCTGTCACCCGCAGGCAAACAGTGCGAGGAACATTGATGGTCGTTTCGTAGTATCATTGACATTCAAAGAAAATCCTACAAAGTTAGGCAATTCATATGATCAGGCACTAAAAAGATTTTATTCTTTAGAGAAAAAATTAGTAAAGAATCCTCAATTAAAGCGTGAATATGTCTTATTTATGCAGGAATACGAAAACTTGGGACACATGCAATTAATAGAAAATAGGAATAAAACATTATCCGCACCCCATTTTTACCTGCCACACCATGCGGTTCTTAAAGAAAATAGTTTAACAACCAAAGTTAGAGTTGTTTTTGACGGGTCTGCTAAAAGTACAACTGGTGTATCGTTAAATGGTATACTCTCAGTCGGACCAAAGCTCCAAGAGGATTTATTTGACATTGTCGTAAGATTTCGCATTCATAAATACGTTTTGACCGCTGATATAACTAAAATGTATCGCCAGGTAATGGTAAAAAAAGAACATACACCCTTTCAGCGAATTCTATGGCGAGAAAAGCAAACCGATAAAATTAAAACCTATGAATTAAACACCGTAACTTACGGAACGGCTTCCGCTTCGTATCTTGCAATTAAAGCATTGCGACAATTAGCACAAAGTCAAGTTAATATATTTCCTATGGGTTCAGAAGTCATATTACGTGACTTTTACGTTGATGACTTACTCACCGGTGCAGATACACTTACGGATGCTATGAAAATCCGACAACAAGTAATATCAACGTTATCGTGCGGTAAGATGGAGTTAAGAAAGTGGGCTTCCAACGAACCGTCTCTCTTAAGAGACTTGTCAAATTCGAGAAACAGTCTTATAGTACTCAGTGCGGATAAAGGAGACGATATTAACACGTTAGATTTACTCTGGAACTCCAAATCGGATATCTTACAATATTCAATAGTTTCTGAACTGTCAAAGAATTTTACTAAACGAAATATCCTATCTCAAATATCAAAGATTTTTGATCCGCTAGGATTAATTGCCCCTTTAACTATAAGAGCAAAAATATTGATGCAAGAAATTTGGCAGTTAAAATTGAATTGGGATGAATCGCTTCCCTTACATATCCAAGAAAAATGGATATGCTTCACCCAAGAAATGGAGAGTTTGGGCAAGGTACAAGTTCCCAGATGCGTAGTATCAGTGAACAATGCTGCTGAGTATGAAATTCATGGTTTCTGCGACGCCAGTGAAAAGGCGTACGGGGCATGTATTTATATGCGGACCACAAATGCTTCGAACGATATATCATGTCACCTATTATGTGCAAAGTCCAAGGTGGCACCGCTTAAGGCAACAACGTTACCTAGGTTAGAGCTATGCGGAGCTTTACTTTTAGTTCAAGTAATGGGTCGTATAAAGAATACTCTACGTATTAGCAAGTTGAAGGCACATTATTGGACCGATTCAAAAATAGTTATTTCTTGGATACAATCAGCATCGAAAACTCGGAAAACTTTCGTGGCAAATAGAGTCGGTGAAATCCACGAGTTATCGGAACCAGCTGCTTGGCGTCATGTTGGCACTAATCATAACCCTGCTGATGTTTTATCGCGTGGGAGCTCCATGTCCTTGCTAAAGGATAACGAATTGTGGTGGTCAGGACCAGAATGGCTTCAACAAAAAGATTTCAAGTGGCCTCTCGCCACACTGGTAGAAGAGGCGGAAGTTCCGGAGCGGAAAAGAATGGTTATTGCAATATGCAATCAAACGGACACATTTAATTTATTTGAAAAGTATTCAAGTCTGAATAGATTAGTCCGTATCACAGCTTATTGCCAACGCTTTCTAAATAATTGTAGAGCGCGTCAAACAGCAAATAAAGTAGTTGGTCCCTTAATCACATCTGAGCTAAATGCTTCCATGATTACACTCATAAAAATTACACAAAAATCCTCATTTCCTAAGGAAATTCGTCAATTGAACAAGAACGGTAAATTGGATAACGATAACCGCCTATTATCCCTAAGTCCTTTTATAGACAACGAAGGTGTTCTGAGGGTTGGTGGACGAATACACCGTTCTAACATGGCATACCAGCATAAACATCAATGTTTACTTCCTGCTAAGCATTGGCTGACTGAGTTAATAATACGAAATGAACATGGAAGGCATTTACATTCGGGTACTCAATCAACAATGGCAGCAGTTCGATCGAAGTATTGGCCACTTTCATTAAAAAATGCGGTGAAAACTGTTATTCATAAATGTGTTACATGTTTCAAAGCTAAACCAGTCGCTTGCGAGTATTTAATGGGAAATTTACCTTCCAGTCGGGTGAACCCCGCTAGACCATTTCAACATGTGGGTATCGATTATTTTGGACCCGTTCAATTAAAAGAAAGTAGAAGACGCAATAGTCCTATCTCTAAGGCATATGGTGTTGTATTCGTGTGCTTCGCAACGAAGGCGCTACATATTGAACTGGTAGGAGATTTGACAACGTCAGGATTTTTGGCTGCTTATAGAAGATTCGTCGGAAGAAGAGGAAGGTGTCCGATATTTACTCCGATAATGGAACACAGTTTGTGGGAGCAAACAAAGAGTTAAAAAGATTAATGGGTCAATTTCTCAGCCAGTCCGAACAAAACAAAATCAAGGCAAATCTAACTGAAGAGGGTACTAATTGGCATTTTATTCCGTCAAAATCACCACACTTCGGTGGTATTTGGGAAGCTGCTATAAAGTCAGTAAAACATCATTTGGTTCGAACTCTCGGAAACAGTGCTTTAAATTTTGAAGAATTCTATACACTGCTAATTCAAATTGAAGCTCTACTAAACTCACGACCTTTAACTCCTTTATCAAACGATCCTAATGATCTCACCTTTCTCACACCATCCCACTTTTTAACTGGAGACATAATTACGCAAATCCCAGAACCTCATTTATTAGATTTACGCACAAATTCATTGTCACGTTGGCAATACATTCAACGGCTTCGCGATCAGTATTGGAAGCGATGGAACCGGGAATATTTGAACCATCTTCAAACAAGGACTAAATGGAAAACCAACGGGCCTGGCAACCTAATTCCAGGATTATTAGTGCTTCTAAAAGAAGATAACATCTCACCTGGACAATGGCCGACTGGCCGTGTGGAGAAAGTGTTTTTGGGTAATGATGGTGTCGTGCGTGCTGCTTCCGTAAAAACAGGTAGTGGTGTATACGTAAGAGCAGTGACCAAAATATGCCCGCTGCCTATAGAAGTATAATGTTTGTTTTATTACTTTTCTTATTTTAGTGTTTTTGAAAGCCTAGTCTTTCAAGGCGGGCGGCATGTTAAGGATCACATTTATGTAATTTCGTGTTTTTTGTATATTGTTAATCTATAACGATTTTAAGACAGAGTTTTTGAATTTCCCGCCATTCCAATAGAAAGAGACTGATTATATATTCAACCTTCCTTTAAAATAATATTATAACATAGTTCTAGATTAAATTTTACACAGGTATTAAAATTTTATGCCACTAATTGATTGCCAAATTGCTTTCAAATGTACAATAGTCTTTTGTTTAATTACGGTCTTTCAAATATATTTTGTATATGTAAATACGTCACTGGTTTACATTATTTTTCCAATAGTCATGTCGCATGTGCAATAGTTTTAACCAATGAATATTGTAGTTTACTTGCGTTATAAAAAATAACGTTTTTAGAATTAGTATAAGTGTATCCTTCGTAAAACTAAGGTTAAAATGTCATTCTAGAGCTAGCAAAAATAGTTACTTCATTTAATATGCTTATATTCCAAGTTTAATAATTCGTGTTGAGAGTTAACTTGTATAAGTAATGCGTTTAAGGTGAAACTTTGTAAATATATAGATTGTTAATAGTGTAACGACGAGTTTTATTTTACAAAGTGCTACGCAGACAATTCCATCAAAACAGGAGGAGTTCAAACAGAGATTGTACAGAGATAAAAGAATAAAATAAAATTAACAATTTATATTATATTTATCATTTATTACTTTATTAGGTAGTAATCGATTCATACAATAAGGCAAACCGGAATAAACATAATATAAATTAAAATAATAAATTACATGTTTAGTTCAAAATATGTATTATTGCAAAAACGTTTCAATGATGAAATAGAATTCTCAAATATGTAAATGTGTGCTATGTATGTACTTAGGCTGTATAATTTAGCCATTTAACTTCATTATTTTTATGTTCTATACTTTTTCAGTGTTTCCTAAAACTTGCCTCTTGTTTAAAAACACGCTACCAATTTTTAAATTCACTTGAAAAAATTGATTTCCCGCAATAAGTTTGAGCGCCGAAATGCCAACACGGGAAACATCAACGTCTACAGCCGTCAGAAAGTTATATTCCATGAATGCTAGCTAGAGTTTCGAAAACAAAATACCAAGCTATATTAGTAAGTGATTGTTTATTCAATTAATACCTAATTCTTACGAAGGTGACTTTATTCAATTTTAAATGATATTAAGTACTAAGTATAAGTAGAGCACTAGGATCGTTTAACATGTATACCACCCTGTTTTGCCAGTAAATATTGACGGTTCATTACCTATGCGTGATAGAATTAATAAAGAACTCCTTTTAATAATAGCGGTAATGATAATAGCGGCAGCACAAGTACTAGGAGTGTATTTCCACGTCTCGGCGATAATTTATAACGACTATCAAACGAAACTACTATCATAATTAAAATACTCGCATACCTACCAGAATAAAGGAACAGTTTTATTGGATTGTCTAAGGAACGTTGCACTGTACTATGACGTATATAAGTGATTACTGTGACGCAAACTGGACATAGTGGCAAATGGATCGCGTTATTATGATTATTGTTGTTTCAATTGTTGTAATATTTATGATAATATAAATTATATTGTGCAATATATACGATCTTATGTTACTTAATCCACAATTCTTAGACGATGTATTCTAAGTGGGAATGTAACAAAATTAATTAACAATCGGAAATCTCGCTGCTTGATATAAAAATAAAATACCGTAGAAGCGTGTACTTATACTTATAAAACAAAAAAGGAAGTCACTAAACTAACCTGAATTTATAACTTAAGTACTTATATAAATAACAGTTGTGATAATACATATTTATCATTTTTCTCTCTGCTTGTTACATATCAGAAAAATAACAACCTAGAACGCCGTATGTACCCAACGAAGAACCATAAATTTTAATATCAAAGACACAAAAATTAATTACGGTTTTGCTCGAGTTAAAATTCACGCCCGGAAATCGAAACATATGGCCTAGACTAAATAAATCAATTTAAATGCTAACATCAAAACAATTTACTACTTAAGAATAATGTTTACGCCTTTTCAAACGTTCGAAGAACAATAATTGTACTATGCACCTTGTTATAAATTAATTTTTGTATTATTTACTACAAGACGAACATTGAAGTTATACTCTTAAAGAAAGTATGTAATTTGTTTCTAAAATGCAGTAAAATTAATTGAAAACTTGCAGTCAACCAAATTACTTTGTAGTTGTTTCCATGGTAATGGACATATATAGACCCAATATGAATAAATCCATATTAAAGGTGGAAAATTGTAATTGTTGGTAACACATAGTATAGACAAAAACAGATAATCGTTGGACAAATTATAATCTCCTCATAATAATTAAATAGTAAATGTGAAAGATATAATTTTACTAAATAATGTGAGCGCGGGTATAGTCTTCCAGGTGTAGAAAATATGTGATAAAACAGCCTTCTATAAAATTCCTATCATAGGTATGTAGGTACTATGTATATCTTATTATAGCTAAGTAGATTTCTAGCCTTCTGCTGTATAGTCCGTCCCTACATGAAATCAGTAACAGTTTCCTGTTCGGCGATCCTCCACCAGTAGTCACAATGTTTTTATCCTAATATGGTACTTATCTCTTCATTGATAACTCTCTGGATTACTCCACAATGTGGATCTAACTCTATGATAAATAATCTCTTATCTTATTCCACAAGCTAGTTTTAGCCTATTTACAATATTTCCAACTATTCTATTCCTTCTGGTTTCCTTCTATACTAAAATGCTTAGAAGTCCAGACCAGTTTAACTACAGAGCTCTTTGAATATCTTCCAATACTGAAGTGGTTTCGTAGGATCTCGCTGCAGCTAGAGCTACTTTGCTGTGTATCACTAGACGATTATTCAGCGGGTATGATTTCTCTCTAACAACAAACGAGCAGCATTAGTTATAGTGTATATTTATATTTTCAGTATAGTGATCTACTCTAGTAAATAGAACGTTTTGGGTCTTGTAGATGATCTGTAAGTTGCTGCTAATAATAAAGTAGCATTTCCCTCGCGTAAAAAACTACTACTAAGTCCAGGCTGAAAATCTCTTAAAACAGTATAGGGAAAGGTATTTTCGGTCAGCATTCGAAGAAAAACTCTGGACAGTCTCACTAATCGAAAGAAATCTTAACATTGTCTTGACAATGAAAGCTACGGACACTAACTAATTCAATGTCAATTCTAAGGGAAATCTAACACTATCCCTCTATGTCGCATTGAAATACAAAGTCCTCCATATTTGAGAGTAGTTTGTTAGTAGTTATTTTAATGATTAAATCAAGTACTTAGTTTCTTGGTGGTGCAAACTAAAATTTCAACTGACTCAGAGTTTAAATTTCTTTTATGTGTGCAAGACTGACGTCTTTGTCGCGTTTGTTGAATTTCAATTGTATTGCCAACATTTGGAATCTAAGACACTATAAAACCATAAATCATAATCTGAATTGTCTCCAGATTTATGGCGAAGAAGTTGTGTGTTCATTATTAAGATATCCTCAGATTCCCTATTATATGTATTTATTTGTTTCAAATTTCTCTTTTGTACGTGTCCAAATCGTCTTATTTTTTCTCTTAGCGCATCGAATTGTTCTCGCTTCTTTACCATCTGTAGGCTCTGCGGCTTTAATGCTCAAGATTGACAGATATATATACATATTATTATGTGGTATTTGAAGAGTTCTAATTCAAAATCGTAACTTTGTATCAAGAAAACTAACACTTACCGAACAGCATTATACAGTGGCAGAGATTGAAATGTTAGCGATTGTATTTACGATTTCAAAATTTAAATTTTATATTTTGGGTAGAAAATTCATCATACAGAGTGATAATAAGGCTTTGTCTTCAATTTTAAATACTAGAATTTTAAACAATCGAATTTACAGGTATTATTTACTGATACAAAGTTACGATTTTGAAATTGAACATATTTCAGGGAAGGAAAATTTAGTTGCTGATATTTTTTCGAGAATGTATTCTGACAAAAAATATCGTAAATTCTTTACAATAAATAATATTCAACAAAATTTTTGCATTTCAGATATTTTTGATAAACAAAATATCATTTCACATCAAAAATGTTCTTATTTACAGAAAATTTTTAATGAATTAAAAACTACTCCTAATAAAATTTATAAGGGTTACTTTATTGAAGATAATATTTTAGTGAAAAAGGTTAATAATTCTCATCTAATCGTTTTATCAAAACTCAAAGCAAAAGAAATTCTTAACGAATTACATAACCTCTACTGTCATTTAGGTTTGAAACGGTTACATATGCTTTTTAGGGAAAAATTTATAACGAAAGCAGATTGGAGAATAGCAAAAGAAATTGTAAACACTTGCGACGTATGTCAATTAAATAAAACCAAAAATTATGTACCTTATTATCCAGGAAAATCGATTGTTAGTAATCATCCTCAAGATATAATTTCTTTAGATTTTTTAGAACATCTACTGCCATCAAACGGTTTTAGAAACATACTTGTGATCGTAGATCAATTTTCTAAATTTGTTCGTTTTTTCACAACTCGTAGCTGTAGTGGTGTTACGGTAATCAACTGTTTAAAAGAATATTTTATTACTGTCGGTGTACCTAAAACAATTATAATGGATAATGGTAAATGTTTTCAAAATTCTAAATTACTCACATTCTTGTCTCGACACAACGTTAAATTTATTTTTACACCTATTCGTCACCCCATCTCTAATCCATCTGAAAGAAGTATCCGTGAGTTACAACAATATCTTCGTATAATGTGTAACGATTCACATACCTTATGGAGTGAATATGTTCCTGTTATCGAGGAAATCATAAATGTTATTCCTACGACCACCTGTGAAATACCACCAATACGGTTTCATAGTAGTGATACTGTACCTCGTCCTTGGAATTTATTAAACACTGTTAATCCAAGATTATCCGATTTAATCTCTACAACAAAACATAAACTTTATAAGTTACATCGTAAAGCCCATGAAAAGTTACACAGACAAATTAAGAAAGTTACTGTTTTTAAAGAGGGTGATTTGGTTATGCTCAGGAACAATAGAATTAGTGATTTTAAAAATAACATTGAAAAAAAATTCTTACCTATTTTCGAAGGACCTTTTATAGTCAAACATGTTTTAGGCAATAAAACATATCATTTGATGTATCCTCACTCATTTTTTTCACGAGGTATTTTCTCAGTAGAAAACATTTTTAAATTTCGTACTTAACTGTCAAAATTTATACACTTAACTGACATTAACTTAAGTAATGTCATTTTGTTTGTTTTAAAATATAAGCGTCGTTGTACGTCTACACCGCGCTCATATTTTGCGGGGGTAATATTATGTGGTATTTGAAGAGTTCTAATTGAATTAATTATCATTTAATTAATTTTTGAAATGTTTAATGTTTAATGATGGTTATAACTTATTAACTTTACGTTAATTGTTAAAAAAAAAAAAAAAAAAAAAAAAAAAAAGACTTGGAACAGCGATTGAGGAGTGAAAAATGAAAAACACAAATGTAATAATAGTATTTTTTTATTTGAGAGAAAAATTCAAAATTTAATGTAACATACACATACAAACACATACATGACACAACACGACTCGATTAGGCATTAATTTCCAAATTAAAAATACATCGTTAAATAAATTAGAAATCTAGTGGGGAATGACGTAACGCCAGTTTTGGTAGTTCGGAGCAGCAGCAGGTGGATGTAAACAGATTATTTTTTGACAGTAAGAAACAGTCACCAAAAATTAAAATTTAACATAAAACCGTATAAAAACGATTTGATATTTATACAAAAGCACGCTACAAGTGATAAGTGGGTGTCAGGAAAAAGAAAGAAGAAAGAACATAGAACAATTCATCAGGACGAAGTGAACTTAAAGGGAAATTGAAGAGGATTAATCAAAGAAGAATAACAAAATAAACACGCACACACACACACATATAATTAGCAAGGTAAGAAAGAGGGTGGGATAATTTTAAGACTTTTTTGTACAATTCTATTATTATATTTGTGTTAATAATTTCAATCTTTCATTTCTGTCGTTTGTGACAGAACAATATATATGTTAGTATTGGGACAAAACACTATCTTGAGCGTATTTCCTATTATAACTTCAACACAAAACGTGCACGGAAATATTTTTCTAATGTTTCTAGTCTGTTAGTTAATTTATAACGTATTCCCCTATTGCTTTAAATTGTGGCTCATAGATATCTAAACGCATCTATCTTTGTTTTCCCTATTGAATGCGGGATGTGCAATATTAGGGACGCTGAAGGATTAACGGTTGTTGCAGCATAGTAGGGTATACAATCATTGAACCGTATTTTCTTTACCAACCACTAACTGATAATCTGTAGTCGGTTAATTCATAATGAGTTACCTGTTCTACGGCAAAATGTGCTTCTTCAAATAGGCAAAATATGTTCCTTCAACTTGACGGCTGCCCACCGTATTTTTCAATTAATGTTCGGTGACACTTGGATGAGATATATCCAGACTGATGAATAGAAAGGAGAAGCCTCTTTTCTTGACTAACCAAGTCTCCCGACTCGACTTGTTTAGTTTTAGTTAGTTTCTTAGTTATCCCGTTCGTAGGCTAACATTAGTATAAGTAGAAGCTGCCGTCTACTACTTTAGCTATCCAACAGCACCTCGAGTGATGTGCGAATAAAGATGGCGAGCACTTTGACTATTTGAGGAGGCACGAATATTGTGTCATAGGTAAAAAATCGTTCCATTTTAGTCAAATATAGCTCATATAAAGCTACTTAAGCATCCATTAAGAGCTAAAGGAGAGAGATAAGAAACAAATGCAAACGCCAAGTTAGGCGAGAAAGCTCTAACATCTAATTCAACTTCCCTCTGAAGTAATAATACCATACAGTAGTTCCAGAGGGAAAAGGTGTGGAAAACCTGGGAGGTTTTTTAGTTGGTATGCCATGCTTGTGAGTTCTACACTGGCGTGTCGTAGAGCGAGACAAAACAAAGCATCCATTAATGCAATAGTAACGTTTCATTTAATATTTTGAAGAAAATCGTAAAAATAAGTTACGGCTGCAGAAAGTGACGTCTCGTTTATCAGTTTGAAACTAATAGATGCAGCATATAAAAGTTGTGACAAATCCACACAATTCCCTTTCAAACGAGGACTATTCGGATAGGTTGAATCGTAACGGAAATATTAAACATTAAACATTAACAAATAAATGGTCCTCCGTCTCTCTTATTATGACGGATATGAATAACTGCAATTAACTGGTATGAAATGGGCTTTCAACTGATAATTTTCTTTTATGGTGGATGCTTAGTTGCAGTGCCTCCGGAAGCTGTGTTGCTTGTATGGCTATCACTACAACTCTCGTGGTGTAATTTTTGTGTCTGTACAAATGGCATTGTGGCAGAATCATACCGTCTTTTATAATGCCGCGCTGTTAATCACTTTGCACCCAATAGCGAATGGTAAGTCGATCTGGACCTTAATTCTACGAAAAAATGTCACCGTTTTCCGGAGAACTAAACGCGGGTCCTATCATTCCCCCACAATGATAGTCAGCCGCCCTACCACTGCGGCTATCGACCCGTTTATGAATTTGAAAGTCATAATTCATTCTGCGATTTCCTGAGCTAATAAAAATTTTAGAATTGAGTATAGCAGTTACACCCTCTAGCGGTAAAATCTGGACCTTAAAAATAATTTCCAGCAGGTTCTCTTGAGCACTTTTGTTATCAACATTTTTTGCCTGCTGAACTTAGGACAAACCCTAGTAGCACAAAAAATTGGTCCAATATCGGCTCCCTGTCGGCTATTTGTCGGCATGATATTAGCTGGCGATATGACGCCGATACGAAGGTGTGAACATTTTGCAATAGCGGACGAATATCACGCCATGATAGTCGGCCGATATTTAGAGGAAAGTCGGCGCTCGCTCGGCAAGCGACGTTGGCCCAATGTATCCGGTCGATACTCACCCATTCGAGGAAAGGAATGTTGGATATATATCTGTATACGACATCGTACCGTCGTTGTGATAAGACACGTTCGTGATAGCGTTTGCCTACATTTACTGAATGCTATAAGGTGATATTCTGCATGCAATAATATACACTGCCATTTTGTCAACACTAAATTTGTAGTAAACATTAATTATAGTGTAACTAGAAAATAAATTATAAAGTGGTATTAATACGTACACAGTTTTTACTGTGTACTACGTCACACTATAATACCATTTCTACAAATTTAATGTTGAGGAAAAGGCAGTTTATACTATTGCATCAATATTACCCTATAGAATTCAGTAAATGTAGGCAAACGACCACACGAACATGTCTCATCGCAACAGATATATCAATACTACATAACGATGTACCTACCACTAAAAGTTAAAAAATATATGTTTTAAATGAACTGTTCTCGTACACAGATAACAACAATAAACAATAAAGGTGTGTTACGTGTTAATACGAAGAAATAAGTACTTTGACAAATGAAATATATTTAATGTCAACACACGAAATTATATCAAATACATAGTTCGAAATATATGAAAAAATAGGTAGGTAAAATATTAAATTTTAATGGCTATTAGCTAAACAAATAAATAGATACTATAAAAGAAAGTGTGGTAAATATATTTGTGATACACATACAAATTATGTAAACCAAATTAAAATATTAACCTAACTTAAAAAAAAAGAAAATAGATAAAAAATGTGTATCTTACAGCCAGCATAACAGAATAAGAGTTATAACATTTTCAAATAAACTACTATTTTAAGCAATTACGTGTCGGGCTTGATTAAGACCAGAACTTTATTTAATTAAAAAGATATAGATAATAGTAAGCTCTATTATATGTGTTATAAAAATTTTAAATTACTAAATAACACATCTGAAATATTTAATAAGAGTGCACATCTCTAGCAGCTGGTAGTACCTACATAACTAAATATTGATCAGCTGATTGGGTGAACGACCGATTGCAATCATATTGCCAATGTAAATATTATGTTTGAGACAAAAGTACTACAATAAGACTACTAAATAATACTAATCAACATAGGTGGCTACGAATCTAATACAATGGGGGCTCAATACAAAAACACAACGCTAGAATTGAAGCTACATTGACAAACAGTTAAATTTATGACGAAAGAACGTAAACTTGGTATCTTAAATGTAATATTACAATTATTCTAGATAATTCTACTCGTACAGACGTTATATGCAAATAATCCAAAAAATATATACGGACCTATGTATACAGCGTTAGTAAAAAGTCCCGGAACGGTCGAATAACTTTGTTAATTGAAAATTATGATTTCTGAAATTTGGGATGGGGGTATAGTTAATATAAATGCATTTTATGCAATACAGTTTATATTTTTTTCACTTCCGGTTTAATCGGTAATACGTCCAACTTTTTTTTTTAACGGAACGCCCAGATTTTTTTAACACTTTTGAATGCAAAATAAAAAACTACGTTCAGGAAGTATTAAGATGTTTATTTTTATTCACAAGAAAACAGTTAAAAAATTAAAAAAGTGTCCTAATACAGAAAAAACAAGGTACCTATGAAAAAAGTTGTTGTTTAGTGTTTGCATTCTTTTTGCCGTCACATTTGACAATTTTAAAAGCGCTTTAACTTTTGCATCGCTATAAATTTACTTATTTTAGACTTTGACACATTTGAAAATGGCAGTAAAACTTACTGAATCAGAACGAATTGAGATATTAATGATGCGTGGGTACGGTGATCGTCAACGTTCTTTTGAAGAGGTTCGTATTTTGATTAATACTGTTTATCCGAATCGTCACATTAGTAAAAGTACGGTATGCCGAACAATTCAAAAGTTTGAAGTCTTTCGTCAGGTGAAGGATTTACCTAGAAGAGGACGTCCATTAACAGCAACAGATGAAGAAACTAGTTTGAATGTGTTACTTACAGTGGAAGAAAATCATCACGTGTCTACAACAGAATTAGGTCAAGTTCATGAGATCTCTCAAAAATCTGCTCATAAGATTCTTAAATCAGCAAGAATGAAAGCCTATAAAATGTATCCCGTCCATGGGTGAACTGAAGATGATCCAGATCGTAGACTACATTTTTGCGAAACAATGACGAAATTGATCGAGCAGCAGCCTAATGTTTTAGATCACATCATTTTCTCAGATGAGGCAACGTTTTGTCTCAACGGCACTGTGAACAGACATAATTGTCGCTACTGGTCAATTGAATATCCGCATTGGATTGAAGAAGTCCATACACAGCGTCCTCAAAAGGTGAATGTCTGGGCTGGTCTTGTTGGAAAGAATATCATAGGAACATTTTTTATAAGAGGAAATTTAACTGGCAACGTCTACTTAAATTTATTGCGAAATGAGGTTGTTCCAACACTTGCGGCCCTCTTTCCAAATGCAAACATAGGTGATCACCCTAATGCACATTTTTGGTTTCAACAAGATGGAGCTCCGCCCCATTTTGCCCATAATGTCCGCGATTATTTGAATGAAATTTTTCCGGAACGTTGGATCGGACGTAGAGGAGCAATCGAATGGCCAGCACGTTCGCCAGATCTCTCGCCAGATTTTTTCTTTTGGGGTCACTTGAAATGTCAAGTGTACAAAAATCGTCCCCATAATCTTGAACAATTGGAAGAGAGAATAGTTCAAGAAACCAATCGCATCACTCCAGAACAAATACAAAATTCAATAAGAAATTTTACTGACCGTTTACATTTTTGTCAAATTGTAAATGGAGAGCATTTTGAACAATTATTGTAATCGCAACCTGAATAGACAGGTATCTTGATTTTTCTGTATTACGACACTTTTTTAGTTTTTTTACTGTTTTCTTGTGAATAAAAATAAACATCTTAATACTTCCTGAACGTAGTTTTTTATTTTGCATTCAAAAGTGTTAAAAAAATCTGGGCGTTCCGTTTAAAAAAAAAGTTGGACGTATTGCCGATTAAAACGGAAGTGAAAAAAATATAAACTGTATTGTATAAAATGCATTTATATTAACTACACCCCCATACCAAATTTCAGAAATCATAATTTTCAAATAATAATGTTATTCGACCGTTCCGGGACTTTTCACTAACGCTGTATATAAGTTAAGTAACAAACCGATGCAAGTTTACATTTGCTTTCGATGGTAAAAATTAAGGTTCCGTTTAAGAGTAATATCGTAGTGATTATAGTATAAATTATAATAAAAAGTATATGTTAGCTCACGGATAAAATTACTTCAGTGTTGCTATCTTCGACATTGTATTATTGTGCAATGGAACATATGCACACAAGAGTCTTCTCTTGGAATAATCCCCAAATTCACTGTTCTTCTCGATTGCTGAGTTTAACTCACACATATATAACTTTGTGATGGTGGATTTAGTATATTGGAAACATAATCACGTGGTAACCTGATCGATTTTGCTATTCTTCGTTCTAGCAAACAGCTCCACATTAAATGATCGTGAATTTCACTACAACAATGTCACCTCACAGATGCTTGCTTATTATAACTTTGAAACCGAAAATAGATAAAACAAAATAACTTTTTTGCTGTACCTAATGAATGCTAGTACCTAATAAATAATTAGAAAATACATTACTGAATTAATCGTTCGTATACAAGAGAGCCTTAAATTAACTAAATATTAAATAAATTAAAAAGAAACTTACCTAGATGTGCTTAGCCTTGCTACTATGCTACTAATATTACTTGAAAATGTAACGTATATGTTATGTGTAAAATAATAGAATGTTATGTGTAAAATAATAGAAAATTCTCAAATTTTTTGATTTTTATCTCAGGTATAAAAATCGTATCAGCTGATGTTATTTTCATCGATCGGAAGCTTCAATATCAACAATTCCCAGCTTCGAATGTATAATTTAAAGAAAATGGGAGAAAATCTGAAAAGTGTTTCATACAATTTTTTTCGATATCATTCTCACATTTATTTAATTTTTCTACTTTGCCATTTGTTTGTTTTCCTGTGTACCTAGTACTGTTTCCTTGCATGTTCCTTTATACAGATTGTTCACTGCCTACCTGAGTATGCAGGTTTGTTCTGTGCATGCTACGTATGATGAGTGGTACACACCTAAAATCTTCTGTGATTGTTGTGGCACAGCTTCTGTGTATCTGGATTTAGAAATTTATAACTTCGATTTTTTGCCTTTTGATATATAGGTACCTAGTAACTGGTAGCAACTGTTGGTCATAACCTACAGCTGACTGCCTATAACATTTTTGCTGCTAGTTATTGATTACTTTAAACTGTTGCAATTCTAATGTTTTGATTATTCTTCTGAATTTGTACTTAGTTGATAAAGCATAACCAAAAGTCTAATTTTTCCACCACATCTAGCTTTAGACGTAAATACTAGAATGTTTAATTAGCATCAAGAATACAAACATACTTAACTTAAGATACAAAGAAAAATAGCTGATACATCAAAGTTTTGCATAAGTAGAGTTTTTTCTTCCTTTTATGTTGGCTGTTGCTTAATCTAATGAGAAACCAGCAATAAGCTCTCATCATGACGAGATCTCACCTACTCTGATATCGCCTCTCTATTTCTCCATTATATTGATGGAATATTTCTCCCTGTTAATCACTTATCTTTCCATAAATCCAAATATGACTGCAAAAAATTTATATGGTTTTCTAACAAATTAGCTACGATCTTGGTAACTTTCTCTCTTTTGATTTCCCAGAAGATGTATGCAAATATTTTTGAAAGAAGTACATGCTGCCAGATCTAAATCATCATACATTCAACATTTTCATCTTCGGAAAGCTTCCTAATTTGTGGACCAACAAATATTCCTTCGGGAACTTTTGCATCAGACCTGCCCCAGGTAGCACAGTCCGTTGGCTAAGTGTCGGCGATAGCTCGGGCCAACGTAACATAGTTGGCGCAAAGTCACAGTCTACAAACGATAAATATCCAACATTAGTTAAATATCGGCAAAATACGTTGGTTCAACTTATCATTGCAACGTTCCATGTTCGTTGGCTTTTGATAGTTTTGTTGGCTGAGTGTCGCATAAAAGTTTTCAGACGACAATCGAAGCGAGGGCGGAGTCAAAGCTGATCCCGTGGTTTAATGGTTAGAGTTCTTACGTAACATTCACGAGGTGCCCCGTTCAAATCTTACCATGTGACGTTTTTTTTTCCTTTTTAAAAGCCACTATTTGTTTTATATTCATTTTTATCTCAAAAATCATGAACTTACAAAATATTATTATTGGTCATATTACCCATACATTGTTAGCTATATAAGTTAAAATGTAACAAATGTAATGTGCATGCGCATCGATCCGCAATCGACATTTTGATCGAAATATAGTGAGTGTAGGTGCACCGCCATATGCAAGCTTGTGTTGTTGATTCGATTTTATTCGTTTTATTGTGGTTTTATTAGCCCGGCTGTTAGTCATGAGAGAGAGTTATATAGTTAAGAGTTACCGTCTACATTGTACAATATTTAAAATAGCCCCTATTGTGAAAGATGTTATAAGAACAATGGACGGGTAAGTACTTTACATAGGCATAGGTAATATAATATGTACTGATAATGTATTTTTCATATATGCTGTGATTGAAAGTTGTGAGCTACCACAACCTGGTGACTAAGAAAGCATTGGATATACCAGTAACCTGAAAGATATGTCAGATTCCGACAACGGAACACTTATTTGTATCTTGTATACTAATGCCAGCCATCCTTACTGCTGATTGTAAGTATGTTGATAATTGCCATGGTTTCTTTCTTACAAAATATATTTACAGATGCTTCATCTTCTATTTCCGATGTTAGGCCAGAGTTGCGTATGATATCCTAATTACACATAATCATTTGTGACAACTGATCGTAAGCTATAATTGCCTTTTTTAATTTTTCACAAACTTATACTAGAGCTTTAATAATAAATTCTTCTATAGTTACGCATGAAGTTTAAAAGTTTTTTTTACAGTATATATGTAATGTCTGTTTTTTCTTTATGCATTAGTATTTACAGGTATACTCGTGTTAGCTGAGTTGAATAAGTTGAGCCGTGCTGGTTGTATTGAAGACTATTTAAAGATAATATTGAGAGATTTAAAAGCTATAAAATTCCAGATAAAAATTATCGAAGCAAGCCTTTGATAAAACAAACATCTTCCAAGCGATTATAGGTAAGATTTAATTTTTGTACGTTATTTTCTATTTAATAAAAATTTTATATTAAACATAATATTTAGATGCTGTCTCAAAATTTGTCTGCGATATTTAAATGAAAAGGGCTAGTTATGAGGCGAAAGTTAAAGAATAACCATAGTCAAAATTCTTAAATCAAAAATCTGAAAATTTCCAAAAAGTGGTACGTAATCACACTGTAAATAGCCATATATATACATAGCAAACCCCACAACTTCATTTCAAGATCTGTAATGGAATGAAATATACAAAGTGTCCAAAGTAAAATGTTCACAAGCTATGAAGTTGATTACTTAACAAGTTAGTAATACTTTTTACTCTGAATGATAGAAAAACAGAAAAAAAGCGTTCACATTGTCTTTTTTAATGGAATACTGTATATTTTTAAAGAAACCAATAGTTTGAACAAAATATTTATTACTTACTACTGTGAAATTAAAAATAAGCAAGTAAAAAGTGATAATTGTGCAAATGTGCAAGTGGGCAATGATCAACTATTGTAGAATAAATAATCACATGCAGGTTTTCCTACTTATGTACTTGCCAAATGAATCATTCTTTGTGATTATTGATTCATCCTTAATAATTATTGTTGTGCGAGTGCCATTTATTTACTCTTCTCGTAAAATGTAATATGCTGCAAGTATATCTGATTTGTAGAAAAAATTAGATATACTTCGCCATTGTTAATTTAACCAACTTCATAGCTTTAATAATAAGTTTGCAATGGTAAACACGTTACCATAACTTTGGACATGGTGTATACTTCTAATACTTTACGTAAACTAAAGATAGATACATACATATGTTAATATTTTTTTATTTGTTCACAGTTCGAGATGAAGGTAAAGCTGAGCGTTATTTGGAAAAGGCTATTGTTGGTCGTACATCTTTGACTACTGCTGCTGATAAAAATTAGGAATCAGCTGACCTGTGAACATCTCCGCGATTAGGTCAGTGTTTTATAATGTTTTAATATTTTTAGTTCAATAAGATATTTCAGTTATTATATACCATAACATGTAAAGAGATAATAAATTTTGTTCTGTAATAAGATATATCACATCTTATTTTTTTATTTATCTTGAATTTTAGTTTCACTAATAAATAAAATATCGTAATTACTTTCTTTATTTATTGTATGTGCAGATCATGTATGGTGTTATATGGGTATATGATTCGATGTTAACTATTGTTAACAACATAAACATAAAAAAACATAAAATTTGTAGTAAGTTTTCCTTATATATTGTCACATGAAATAAAACATCTACGATATATGTCCTGATTACAGGCAGATCATATCGAGATATACTATGTTATACAATTATGAGCATGTTTGTCTTGAACGCTGAGTATTTCATCATAAGCGTAGATTTTATAACAGTTTTCAAATCATGACTTGTATATGTTCTTAACTATTATCAACATCTTGCATACATAGATATGTAAAATTCAAACAGAAGTTTTCTATTAAATTATCTATGATCTAATTATTGTAATTTGGTAGTTCATATCTTAAATCACGTTTATTTCATATGAAAATATATTATATACAGATAATTAACTCGAATTTTGAGTTGGTATAATATCGCTGTAATTTATTCAGCAAACTAATTAATAACATCGGATCAGTGTACCTATGTACCATCATATATGTTTTGCATCTTGTATGTCTTATCGTATAGATATCACATACAAGATTAATACCCAATATTACTTCCCGTGGTTACTACTATGTATCCTCTCGATAAGCATCCATCAGTTGCCAACGAATGACCAACAGAACGGGTAGGTATTGAAAATTTATCCTACGCCAATGTCGCCTAAAGATATAAAACCAACGTTGTAAAATGTTCACACTTTCACATACTGCCAACATTGTTGCCCAACGCGTGCCCAATGTAACTCGGACAATCAGCCAACGTTACACCAACGTTGTGTGCTACCTGGGGCCTTAAACGTTTAAAACAGTTGCCTCCTTTTCCAAGTGCTTTCATGTGTTTGAGCTTGTTACAATACTTTTTTAATTTTAAATTTTACGTTAATCTTAGTAAAACCAGATAAAAATATTATCTTGAAAATGTAACATATATGTTATGTGTAAAATAATAGAATGTTATGTGTAAAATAATAGAACATTCTCAAATTTTTAGATTTTTATCTCAGGTATAAAAATCGTATCAGCTGATGTTATTTTCATCGATCTGAAGCTTCAATATCAACAATTCCCAGCTTATTGTAATTATGTCAAATTTTTACATCAAAATTAAGTGGCGATTCACAAATTTAGCATCAGTGAGCAAGACCTGTTTCCACTGTTTGGCGAGGGGGCTTATTTGGGTCTACATATAACTATCTCCAAAAGGTTGGTTTAGAGTTTGTAACGGGACGCGATATTTTCATTTATTTTATTTTATTAGACATATTGACGTAGTAAGGAAAACAAGTACTTATTATACATATGTATATATGTATATTAGAAATGTTATTTTATTTTAATTAATGCAATGCACCTAACTGTATATATTCTGTGATTGTATATAATTTCCCTATCTTGAACGCTCATATATTCTTAATAGTTAAAAAGTGTAACGGTTTTAACAGGCAACGAGCAAACAGGTGACTTATGACGAGAACTGTACTGCGTAGGAATTGATCGACTCGACTCTTCGATAGACAACTTCCTGTCAGGCCGCTGAGGAGTTCAGTCCGTTCCGCAATTAACGTAAAATATATTAGTCAATTTAGGGCCACTTAGTGTTCTTGTGTTTATTATATTTGTTTAAGTAATCAGTGTAACGTACGGCCGTAATTACTGGAAAGGTCCAGCGCGTATGCAACATATTAAAGAAATTATGGAAAAGAACAAATAACAAGAGAGGACATGTCCGAAGCCCCAAGACAAAGCCTGAAGAAAGAAGCGGACATTCGGCGGGAAGGAACAGCGTCAACGAGCGTATGCGAAGACAGAAGCACTCGTAAAAGTATTTGGCTATAAAACTATTATCTTTATAATACGAGCTCGTAACAATTAAAATTTTATATAAATTTTACTGTTATTGTCACATTTAACTTCCTATAGATATATATTTAGCTCAGTTGTTTCTCTTATTAATTTAACCACATGTATTTGTTTCATTTTAAAGAAGGTGCATTTAATATTAAAATTTCGTTCAATATGTTCTAATTTTGTATCCGTATATTTATTCATATTACCTAATACATTTGTTATCTATTTACTTGATGCGTTTTCATTCATTTACTTGCATATTTGTCTGCATATTTTGTGTAACTATTTATTGTTAAAATATTATAAATCCTCCATTTACCGCACGTACCTGGAAACGTATAAAGAAAGAAAGTGTGTAAGGTAAGTATATGTTTTCTTTATTACGTGAGAGCAATTGCGACCGATATTTTGCTAATCAGGGGGATTATTTCTTTATTTCGGTATCAGTAGCTTTCGTCATCGTGAGTTCACGAGGGGAATTTGCTCATATACCGTGGTGCCCAAGATTTTAAACACATATTAGCACATCGTAAGCCCGTTCTTTCACAATTTAAGTGCGTTCTTTTATAAGTTTGGCATACAATACTAGTTTGTACTAGTTTGTAGTGAAACCGCATAAATATCGATTATGCGGTTTCACTTGGAAATGGTAGCTTCTAGATTTTACCGATTTAACAACCAGATATTGATCACATTTACAATTTTGCTCAAGATATACAATTTTTATTTCAACATACTTACATTAAATAAAAAGTAGCAATGCTTCTAAAAATAACTATTCAAATTCGGCGAGTCCAAAGCGGACATGTACTACACAGCTGCGTATTAATTCTCGCCCTGCTCTCTATCTCTAGTATTAAACAAAACCCGTCCATTATAAGATGCTCCCTTCCACTATAATATGGTAATCGTGACTTTTCATCTTTTCTTTTGGGCTGCCGAAAATTTTACGCGTACGGATGGTGAAATTGGCCGCTAACGGACACACGTGGAGACCTCGATTCATCTCAGCTACTTTTTTTTTGTTCATGACGGAAAGGGTCCGCAATAGATTTGTGTACCTTACGAACGCTGCCTTTAAACTCGGGGTTGCTGTGATGGTAGGTCGTGTATTCCAATGTGCTGTACCACGGTGGCGGGAGCATAGACCAGTTCTTGAGCGCGGCGTGCTATTGGACTTCTTCAAACTACGGCAGCATCATTTGTACAGCAGCCGCGCGACCGTCTAACAACCAGCTGACCGAGAGCGGTGCGAATGTGCGCGTCAAACATCGCGAACTGCTCGCTTTTCAAATGTGTGCTGCGCGAAATTTCGAGTCAGTGAAGATGGTTTTTCGAAGCAGTGACTATTAGCGCACGGACGTGTTCGACAAAATACTGTGTTGATGGGAAGATTTTGTGAATTTCACTGTTGGAAAAAAAACTAGGTTAATAGATAGGTTTTAAATGAATCGATTTAAGTTTAATAAGGCATATGTATTAATCCTTAATCTAAATTAGATGCAACTATTAAAACTAATTCTCATTGCTTTTTTGACTATTAACGTTATTAACGGGTTTAAGTATAAGCTTGTACGAATGGTGTTAAAAGGATATACCTGTCATTGAACCCATTTGTATTCTATACGAAATTCTATGTTCGTTCAGAAAAAATTTGGTCGTTGATCAGCCCTTAAGAAACTGTACCGATTAAGATCTCTAACAACTTCTTAAAAAAAGAATGAAGATTCTATGATGAAGTTGACTCAATACTGTTCTGGTTTTAATATAACAATGTTGAGTCTCTTCTTACAATTTATGTATGCTCTTTTGAATGAATTGTAGTAGTTGATATTGATTTGACAACTTCACTTATTATATTATCTTACCTTCACTCCGCACGCCGTTTTAGCTACTACTATTTTTATTTTCAACAACTTTTAAACGAAATATACAGGATTTAACATGAAATCATTGTTAATATGACTATAATGGTCAAAATCAAAATACTTGAATGTATTAAGTTAATGCTATCATTAACTGGTTAATGCACTACCGGAATTGGAGTTCATATTTATACGAGTACATAGTTTCCAATTATTAATAACTAAACAGTTAGTAGTGATTTGAATAATTATAGTTGCCAGCAGCCCTATCTAGTAAAAGCGTTTATTCTTGGTATACTTTAAATAGAATAATAATCTTAATATTTTTTGTTATGATTCGTAATTGTACATATGTGTAGCCAAAATCCGTTCTGAATCCACGTTATCTTTACTACTTACTAAACCTGTTAGGCTGAAGTCAATTAAGGATACAAAACCTACAAGTTGTTGACAAAAATGTCGTTTAAATTGAATTAGCATTATGTTTATAGACATAAATGTGTATGAGTACTGAAACAGTTTGATGTTTTTATGGATTCTTGTATAAACTACTCTGAAATTTATATGAAGATTGCCATATAGCCTCTCTCCCTGAGTCTCTATTTATTTATTATATTCCAACATTATTTATACAACCAATACAAACGTAGAAATTTCATATGAGTATACCAATACAATCCGTACATGAAAGCGAAGCAATATAGATTTGTCCATTACGGTTAAAGTATTTGTAGCATTTATTGTGGTTTAATCTATATAGAAATTATAAGTTTCGTTCCACATAACGTACTATAACACTTCAATCGCTTGCTACCAATGCTTATACGAACGTATTCTATTCCAGAATATGTATATACTTGTAGTGCGAATAAAAAATCGTAACCGCTACCTTCTTGTAATTGAAATTTATTGAGCGTTCACTGTGCTTTGTGTACGAATAAAAAGTAACGTATTTATTTGGTCACTTACTCTAAGGAATTGTAATTATACCAAAAAGTTTCTTTGAAACGGACGTCTCCCGCAAGGCTATCAATTTATTATTATTATTATTACACGAACTATCATTACTGTGGCTAACTTGATTTTCTGAGAAAGCTATTAAAAAGGACGTCGTAAAAATGTTGCCTACTTTTAACTTAGACGATCATTAAATTCTTCACACGTAATTGTACCATTTCGTCGCTAGAAATGATTGAATTTCCGCAACACATCAAGCAATTAAGGTTTTGTAATATCTCGCGGATATTGACTGGTTGTTTTCCGTTAAAATTTATTTATATCGTTGTGATTTGTTTTGGTGATTTCAATGATCGATCAGTATACGAACCTCAATCCTATGAAGACGACTCAACAGGTGATCGACCACGTAAAGCTGTGGCTCGAGTGCGATATCGCTACCGCAGAAGCGTAAAAGGGTAAGTCCTTTTATTTAATATATACATTAATAAAAGAATACAAACATACCTATAAGTTATTAAAAATCTTAAACAGTTTTGTAAGGATTTTAACGATTTTTTAGTTTTGCTGTTACTCTCTGATTTGAAACTTTTCCGTTTACTGAACTATTATGGCATATTAGCCGTTATGCATCGTAAATGACGCAACTGATGAGTTTATGCACAACAAAATTCTAAGACGGATGTGAAATCTAACTCGCACTTTATAATGTAACAGTGAAGGTACAACATTGGAAGGAGTTTAGCTAATCCGTTTCAGTTCATTACTTTTAGCTACTTGCACAAATTTACGATAAAGCGTACCACAAACTTTTACAGGTAATTAACTTTTTAATGTTATGAAATTATTTTCGATAATATCTATCCGGAGGTATTCGTAGTATATCTAAAGGAGCGTACTTTTGTATAAATATAATTCATAAAATGTTGTAGCATCCGGTTTTGTGCTATATTATTATATATTCTTAAACAAACACAGGTTGTCAATTTACATTTAAGAATGGAAAAATAGACTGCTTTATTAGACTATAAGAAAAATAGATATGATATAACATAATTCAAAGAAAGAATTCTTAAATAATTGTTGTGAGTAGGTACTTAAAAGCATTACGTAAAGGTTCAAATATAGGTGCACCATAGGCATAAAATCACTTGGAATACTAGCCGTCGCTTAAGAACATCCACAATGCGTTAGTGTTATTAGCAGAAGTAGGTAATCCACTTATCGCGAATAATACTGAACGGACAAGATTTATCTAACATTAAATCTTACATATTATAAGGTATTGTCGATATCAGTTCTTTAAAATAAGTTAATGTGACAGGCTTCTCTTCTTAACATTAATTACCGACTAGCTAATTTTAAAATACAAATAGGCTAGGCAGAGTATAGGTAGAATACCTATTTCAAAATAGCAGATAAGCGTAACCTAGAAAAGATACACGAATAGATATACCTAGTGCAAACTTATACTGACGCCAAAAGTTTGAGCATATACATTTATAAGTTTTATTTATTTTATGATAATCGTAAAGCTGCTATTTTGTTAAATATTCGAGACTTTTCAGAAATATTCTACTTAAGATATGTTATATGTCACCCTGACAAATATATTAGTCTTCATATTTTGAATGTGCATAGTTTGTGTACTACAAAATATAATTGTATTATAAAAAAAAACTAAAAAGGACTTCCAACAGCTTCAGAAAATATGGAATTCATACCCGTATTAAACCTGCGCAGTGCTCTAAATTGTAGTAACGGCAAAGTAATCGCTGAAGCTTCTCAATACTTAATAGAATGCGAATCGATAATTTATAGAATTTACTTTGAAATAGTGATCCAACTCAGTTTGATACGTTCAATCATATGTAGGGAAGTTTTATTTCAGCGTTGTTTAAACTGAGACAAGCGGTGCACAGTGGGAGGAATCGCAATATTAGCTGGACAAAATTACCATACATCGGGTATCGAAAAAATAAACAAGTAACATATTAAATTACTCCAGACAAGTTGTCTGTATGCAATCACTTAACTTTATCACAAAGATAAGTGGATACATATGCATTAGGTCAGGTCAAAGTAGGGCTATCGCAAACATCGAAGAGGTACTCCGCATTAGTCTTACAACAACGGTCATATTAAGAAAACCTATTACAATCAGTATATTTGTGGTTGTATATTTTAAAAAATAGAAGGTAAGTATTTTTATTTTCATATTACATTTTGAATGCAATTCAAATATACAGTTTAAAAAACCTGATGCAAATCTGGTATTAATCTCGATAGAATTTTTACTTTTGTAAAGCCGGAAAGACAAGAAGGTTAAAGTAGAGATGTAATTTCTATTTTATTGTATGCATCTAACTGTTGTCTATCAGTCCCATAAAGTTTCATTTGCAGAACATTGCAGATGTTGCTAATATTTTTTTTACTATTATTCAATGACATTTCTGGATTATAAGAAAAATATATCAAATATTTTTGTATGCCCGGATTATATCTTTTTGTTATCCATGTTTTACAGAAATATGGTAAATATGACTAATAGTGATTTTTTTGAATTGTGGCGAAATCAAGAAAGTCCTCGCAGTGCAAGTGCTGCGTTGACTAGCGATTTATTTTTTAATCACCTTAAACATCAAATTAAAAACAGATGGCCAATTAATGACAGTGAATTCGAGAATAAGCTACGTTACAGATTAAAAGGGTTATGTAGCACCCTAGATAAAAAATGGAAAGCTGCTAGCCGCTTGAAAGCAGCATTTGTTAGGAAGAATGCTGACTGGTTGAAAAGGCAGTTTCATGTAGACCTTCCGTCAGCTTCAGAAACAACTTTAGCTGATCCACAGCCTAGCACGTCAGGAGTAGGTCGTCCCAAAAAAGAATTCTTGATGTCGAGTGAAAGAAGTAAGCGCCGAAAAGTGCAAACTTTAAAAGATAGTACGCCACCAGGAGAAATTGTATTTGCAGCTAAGACAGTCTTACGGGAAGAAGGCAAACGAGCAGCTGCAAATTTATTGGAAGAAGCAACTGAAAAATCACCAAAACGCGCATTGAAAATAAGAAATATTTACAGACAATCTCTTAAATCACCTGGAATTAGGCCCTACACCGAAGATGAAGCATTGGCTTTATTAATTGATGCTAAAATGTCTAAGGATAGTTACCACCAAATGAGACTAGGTGCTAAAGCGCATAATGCGCCTGATTTATATCCTTCATATGACAGAATAAGATTAGCGAAAAAGAGATGCTATCCATTGGAAGTAACAGTAAACGAATTGGGTATGTTCTAGATTTAATAGTGTGTACATTATAACTTTATGAACTTTTTTTACACAGGAGCTGCGGTTGCCTTACAATGTCTGCTAAACCATACCGTCACAAGAATTTGCGATATTATGAAAAAGAATTATGATCCTAATATTAATTTTCTAAAAGTTGAACTAATTGCGAAATATGGTTGCGATGGAACATCGGGTCACAGTGAATATATGCAGTTATCTAAAAACCCAGAAGATGAATCGTTTTCCTGCGCAAACCTTCTCCTTTTTTCATTAGTACCTCTACGACTCGTTGCGACTACAGATACTGCAACCAATAATAAGTTAATATTATGGGAAAACGAACGTCCGTCATCTGTAAATTTTTGCCGTCCTATTAAATTTAAGTATATGAAAGAAACTGCAGAAGCAATTAGAAAAGAAGTAGATGAACTGGAGTATGAAATATCCCATTTGGAACCATTTCAAGTTACTTTGAATGGCAAACTGACGGACATTTCGTTTTCATTATATTTAACTATGGTGGATGGTAAAGTTATTAATGCTCTAACACGTACCTCTAGTCAGTTGTGCTACATATGTAAGTCCAAACCGACACAAATGAATAATCTAGATAATATTAAAAAGTTTTTAATAGACGAAACGACCTTTAAATATGGATTATCCATCTTACATGCAAGAATTAAGTTTCTTGAATGACAAAGTTGTTCAAGGCGGAGGAACTTCCAATACTGGAAACGTTGCCAGAAGATTTTTTTATAATTACAAAAAAACTGCAGAAATCACAGGGGTAGATGAACGCTTAATATTTCAATTTGGAATTATTTTGTCGGTGCTAGCTAGTGGATTGAAAATCAATGCTGAAAAATTCGATGCCTTTACAATAGAAACAGCTAATTTATTTATTGAGAAATATGGGTGGTACCGCATGCCAGTAAGCGTACACAAGATCCTTATTCATGGATCACAAGCTATTGCATATTCTTTATTACCTATCGGCATGTTATCAGAAGAGGCTCAAGAATCTTGTAATAAGAGCTATAAACGTTTTCGAGAGCATCACACTAGAAAAAACTCAAGGTTACATACGACAAAAGATCTAATTAATATGCTTCTCGTGTCATCTGATCCTGTGATATCTAGTTTGAGACGCAAGGGAGAAATAAAAAAGAAAGAGTTGCTGCCAGAAGCTGTTGCGCTACTGATGGAAGACAGCGAAACGGAAGGAGAATTGGACGAAGATACGGAAGAAGAGGATGAATCTATTTTTTTTTAATTTTTAATGATTACAGCAGACTTTTATTACCACATGCAAATAAAATTTAGTTTTCGTTTTTTTCGTGTTATAAATATTTATTTTTCTATAAATAAAATAGTTATTCATCATAGAATAAACAATAATTTTTTTTAATAATTTTTTACGCATTCAGAGTTATAATTTCAACCCATTTATGTAATAAAATAATTTTGTCCAGCTAAAATGACGATTCCTCCCACTGTGCGGTGTAAGTAATATAATATCTACTAAAGGGCTAAGCAGATACTAATACACGAAGATGAATTTGTTTTTTGTTATACCCTTTTTAAATCGTAAGAACAATACGTACACATTCTTGTTATTATTGCTATTTTTACAAAGAAATTTACAAATGTTTGTGTATTTGTGGTGTTAAACATAATAATTTTGACTTACTAGGCAACGTAAGTATTCAGTAATTCTTGGTATACCTATCGGATTTTTCGGACTTCTTTTCCATGAAATCTTACATTTGTAAGAACTGTTATTATCTATATAGGATTTGGTTTAATCCATTATCAGTAGGGATTAAAGATCGAACGTCTGTATGGCTTAGTGGTATAATTGGCACGCGGATTACCCACCGAGCAATAGCTGCAGGTTAGAATTCCGTCGGAAACGCAAATATTTCAGTAGGTACTTGCACTTAAAATATTGTACCTACTACATTAAATTTCATCAGTAAATTGTACGTTTTTGTCGCTTAGATTTACCCATTGTAGCAGTCTACACAGGCATGTAGTATTTATACAACCACATAAATAGTGAAGAGAATTGATACATGATATGTGACATGCATACAATTCGTTGGGAAGCAATATCATTCAAAAATTGTGTGTGTACACACATAGAAGTACTTTCTTGATTCAAGTAAGTGTTTCTTCAGTCAAGTAAACGGCACGTTCGTATATACGCAAGAAAATATTTACTTCAATGAAAAATCACAAAGTCTTGGAAAGTTAAGTAAATACATTCTGTTCCCAAGTAAATATACATTTAGCGCAAATACCACTGTTTAGAACAATCTAAAACATGCAAATGTCTGGTTATATGCGCATGCGCCATAAGGGCTTATAGTATTTAAGAAAATTTATTACTTGATTTTAGAAAATATTTACTTAATTATAATGCAATTTCAAGATTATCTTTGACTGCAGACAAATCAACGTAAATATTTCTATTTAATATATTTTCTAATATTAAATAAATACTTACTTCCATGCAGTTAATATGTTCAAGAAAATGTACATTCTTGAATCAAGTACACACTTCTATGTGTGTATGGAAATTAAGCCAACAATTTCGTGCAATTGTAAACTATCACTCTTTCGTAAGCTAGATTGGAAGCAGTGAACCGTCAGTGAAAAAGACAATTTTTATTCTTTCATACTATTAGTTGGTGCTTAGACTAAGTTAACTATTACTCTTACGTATAAATATTTTGCCTAACTTGAACTTAAAAAAAGTTAACAACAACATTTTGTATAAATAGTCAACCGAAAATATATGATATAATGTCAAGTGCAACAAATTTATATGAAAAACCTGCTTACTATACCAGAATATAATCACAATAGTCATTAATTTATCAATTTCATTAAGATCTCTGATTCTTGTAATGAAGGAAGCATCTTCCAACGCTTCTATCTCATGTTCAGCACATTTCTAATATATTCCTTTATTTAGTTGTAGATTATAAAGAATAGTTTAATTTTAGCGATAGGAAAAGTCGCATTTGTTCCTTTTCCTGTGCTCTATTTATTACCATAAAATAAGTTATTTTTTAGAAAAAATTAGAACAGATATTTTCGCATAATTTAAATAATAAATAATTTATAACATTAATAAGTCATTTGTGATATTAGTTGTTCGATAAATGATTAAACCAATGCATATTTATGCATATTATCATTCAACGACGTCGTAGTTGAAGTGCTACGATTGGCTAACTGGCAAGGCAAAGGACCGCTAAGTGAGCGTTCGAATCCTGTGGAGCCCGATATGCGACAGTTATCTCAGGTGGATTGGTACTCAGGTGGTCCCGAGGTTGTATGTGCTGCTGAGATTCAGTTAAAAGCGCTACATTATTTACGCCAAAATAATACAGTAACAAAGATATAAAACACTTTAATCGCAATAAAGATACAGTGTGATATCATTAGATTTACCATTTCGTTGTATATCCATTGCTACAATATACATAGTATTCACGACTCTACTAGTTATATACCAGAAAAATGATTAAATTTTTATTGTGAAAACAACATAGACAAAACGATCTGGCTAAGAAAGCACCAGTGGACCATGGTATTCCAGGAGGTCTGCAATACATGAACTATGTGTGGTAATGCACTTTCGTCCGTGAAACTACCCCTACTGACCCCCACTGACCGTAGAGACGTATGGCAGGATGAACAAATCCGTCTATATAACCGTCCATTAGTTGTGCATGTACTAGAGGGTGTGCGTCTCTTGTATGCACCTCTAAAAGTTTGTGAAAAGTGCGATAAACTTTGAAAACTCTTACATATATATCTTTAAGGTCGGGTAAAATGTATCCGATGGGTGGTCAAACGATGATTTGTGGTTCGTTATGAGAAAGAAGAAGAAAGAATTTGTGACATTTTCTGGGTTTGACGTCATTTCATTGGAAATATGAACTTTTTTTTTCATTTTTTTCGACTATTGTTAAGTTTTCAAAAAAATTATTTGGTGGTTGATCATCGTCATCAAACGTCAATTCTATCCTGCAACAAAATTTAGTTTTTGTAGTAAAAAAAAATTAATAATTTCTTGTTGTGTTTGAAAATGCGAAAGGTGGTCAAATATGCTCAAACGATGGTCAATCGTATACGATGAACAAAATGTCTGTTTCCTAATTTTCGCATTTTCGCCATTAGACCCCAAAATATGGGTATAGTGACTGTACCCTAAACAAAATGTGGTCAATCGAAACCGCTGGTAGTCAACAGTGATGGTGAATCCAATCTAGCATTTTTGTCGACTTTTGACCACTTTGTGGTGCCAACTTCGCAGATCTCAAGTAAACAATGTTCCGATGACAAAATTATAAATTATAGAAAACCGTGTTAATGAGAAGCAGATGTCAATGTACCTTTTATCAAATAATAACATTTTATTACAAAATATACTAGTAAAAAAAAGTAAGAAATAATTTCAGTTTTATTAAAAGTAGAGGTGGCGAACATGTCTGTCAAAGAACGATCTTAAAAGATGAAAAGAATCTGATAGATGGTAAACTCACTGTGTAATTAGGAGGAAAATGAATATAGGGGTGTATGTTCTTGGTAAGTTTATTATTTAACTTTAATGAACTTTGGTTTCCAAAACGATGACGATATTTCAATTAAAACGGAATGTGATAGGAATATTGCTTGAAGCTGAATGAGAAACAGAGTCACAAGTGGAAAAACAAACGAGGAGCGAAGGAATTGTTGAGATAGGTTGGTATTTTGCTTCATATTTAATTTATGAATGAGGGGTTATTAATTAGGTAGCGGTACATTGTAGACAATAAATCATATAAGAAGAAATACACAATTTATAAGAAATATATATAAATGTTTCCAGCGTTTGTGAAGTTTTAAACGCTACTAAAAGAGTAATAAAACCAATAATAATGATTGAGTAATAAGTAAACTATTTCAAAAGATAAGATAGTTTTGATAACTTACATAAGATGTAAACGTATAACATAATGTTCTGAATCTAATAAAACATTTAAATCTGTAGTCAAATATAGAATGTACAATTTAGGAAATGCTAAATGCTCTTATTCTATCCTTTTTTGTTCTTAAAATGATCGTACTTTACCGTAAATGGTGCATCAAAACGTAACATTTGTAGTAAAAATCAACCTTCCATATATGTATCTGTACTTGACCACAAATATCTCACATAACTATTTTGCAAACTTTAGATTTACAGATAGAAATCTAGGTACCTACAACATGATATACTTGACGCTGGCCCGGTATTGACGAACAAAATAGAGTAAATTTACACAAAATTAGATATTTTCTGGAGGAAGGTAAAATCTCCATAGCACTAACCACATCAAAATGGTGGTTTAAAACCAACTGGAATGAGTTCAGTATCGTGGTGCTTTAGTAGAAAAGGGAAGTCGATAGTTTTGAAATGAGCTTAATAGAAGATAGGTACGATAGTGTGATGGCCAATTTGAAAATCTATCTGGAAATTCATCTTTACGGGTCCAAGGGATTCTATGTTGAAGTAACAAATCTTACATTTCTGACTTACCGATTTTAATTTATACACAGTTCGAAGTGTAGATTGAGTTTTTTTAATCTAATTAGATTGTATATAAGCATTAACCAACTTATACGACTTGGAGGAACGTTTAGAAAGTAGTAGGGAGGAACTGCAACATTATAGAGTTAATTGTAATCTATTTTCACGTATTTGATAAATTTTAGTCTAAACTCTGCACTAATGCATGTGGCTATGTTGTGCACTTCTCTAAAGTGCATTGTACAGTTTAAATAATTTTGTAGCGTAAGTAATAGAGTAAAATTTCCCACTTATTCTATAAGATGTACACATATTAGAAATCAATATTCTGGAAAGTGTGCATACACAATTAAACTTGAAAAACCATCAACATTTTAAACCGAAGTATAATCTTCGTTTAGCTGTTAAGAAACACTATTGAACAGCTAATTTAATATGTTGGGCAAATACGTTACAGAACCATCAAGTAAATCATAATTTCTAGACCAGTGTGAATGAATCTAATCCCAAATATTAACATAATTCATTATAGGCTTATAGTTTTAAAAATTTGCATATGCTAGTTAATAAATTCTTATTCCCTGTTCCGTACAAAAGCACGAGATTCATTATACACACAAGCACCTATTTAATTTAAATTTTAATTAACCTAGACTCCTATGTAAAGATTGTGTTGGCTAATTAATGTAGTTTAGAGAGTGCAATATAGAAGGAGAATACTATAACATCGTAAAACTATTAAATATGTTCGCTGAAGTTAATATACACTAGACAGAGTACACCAACATTCATATACAATAAAGCAACTTCTTCTCTTCATAAACATAGCTTCATCTGTGTACGCTTTACGCTGTTCTTTCTACATATATGTATAAAACATCCGCAGGTTAAGATACAAAATTCAATCTTTTAGAGTCACGCATGGTCGAACATCTGCTTCGGTTTCATCATTCTTTTTTCCTTCCTGCTACGCTTACGATGTATCTACCACTGACTTAGCAGCTCGTTGGTGATCATTTTATAACAGCTAGTGTTTTTATTCACTCTCTAGCATGATGGTTATTTTAGCAGTTGGCAACGAAATTTAATCTTCTTGTAATGCAAAATAAATAAAAACTGTGGTAATAGAAAAAATGTGATTAAAAACTTTCAGATTCTACCAACACAAAATCACTTACCACTAAAAGTACTAAATACTATACTCGAGTGTGAATTACAATTTTGTGTTTGCTTTAAAAATAATATATTTACCATCTATGTCGTATATTCTTAAGATGCAGTAATATTTGAAAGTAGACTTGAAGTAGTTTTGAGTTTAGGAGAACGCTCCTTTCGGAATATATTAGAAATGTATTTATTAACAGTTACTATTCCATCGAATGTAAAACAATGGAATAACAATGAAAATTGTTTATTTACTAAATAATATAATACTGGGTGGTGCGCTGGTGGATTTGTGTGTGTATTAGACTTCAGTACACTAAACTGTCTATAGAGCCAGAAGAAACATAAACAATGAACGGTACACTCCTGCGGGATTTATTTCAGCGTCCAGTAAGGTACCACAATGGCGTCAACTAAAAAATTGTTTGGCTATAAGCATAAAAATACCATAAGATATATTTATATTCTATTACTGGACGCAATCTCCAATCATTTGATTCGTCTAGCTAACCATCCACGTAATGTTGTAATAGCAGTTACTTCCCTTCCATTTAATAGTAAAGTCACAATTACTTTCGTATAATGTAATGCATTGTACATGATAATAAAATCAGTTTTAATGATTACATAACGTAACTACTGTTTAATTTTCATTACGACAATATTTGATTAAAAACAAGATTTTGTGTTGTAATTTGAAACCAACTACACATGAATGCTAATCAGGTTAGACTTTTTGCGTAAATTCAGAAGCTTTAGCATGTTCATGGACGAGTCACTAGTGATATTTCACAATTATTTATATTTGGCCGTTAGTGACAACTGCTAATGTATCTCGTATTGATGACATATTATGTGGAAAGATGTACTCTTTTTATTATTGCAATGGTTACAAGTTCGAAAAGGTTCAATAAATCGGTATTATCGTAAGAAGATGTAGGCTCGGTTTTTAATGATGCGGCAGTTGAAATTGTAGGATTGCTTGAGTGACGAAATGAGAGATTTCCAGGCAAGTAAGTCATCCCAGGCGAGTCAGTACATGCTCAGCTTACCGTTTGCTATTGGGACACAGTCAATTGTGCTGTATTACCTACGGCGAGATGACTCAGTAACAAAGCCACAAAACCACTGTAGGCATATCAAAAATTACACAGCGAAAATGCTGAAAGGATTATCTTGGCAACAAAACTTAGAAAGCCGCCGTAGTAAAAAGTTCAGTAGCACATGTAGCATTATTGTTTATCTCATTTCAATACTTCATTTTCGGTATTAAATAACCCACCTATAATCTTTTATCGAATCTAGGTATAGCATATCAATAATCCATCTGATAACAGATTTTTTAATCTGTCCTGGTTTATAAATACACTATTACAATATTATAATACTCCTAATATTTTACTGTGTAACTTCATCTACGCCCAACATGTAGCAACAGTTTTTCATATTGAATAATTACTTTAGTTTAGAAAAGTTACTCATATTTAGCAAACTAAAGCAACATTATTATGGTGTCTCAACCTGTGCAATTTCTTCTTCTCTCAGAGACGAAATCAAATATTGCGTTATCGTTCTACCAGAAAGTTCTTGTGTATTATTTTTAATAATTTTCCTCACAACACTATAGTAGGACAGTCGGTTTATATTTACCATCTATTTCGATTAATTATAGGACCTTAGAGTATAAAGTGATTACAGTATAACTTCATTTTTAACACGATGAACGTTGATATGAGTTCCAGTTCTTGCCAGAAGACAGTAACAATTACCAACGAGCAGTATTTGTTGTTATTTCATTATGGGTGCTGTCTTTGTATTATGTTGTCCATTGTGTCTATTGCAATTTATAGTTGGTTTTTTGTTATCCAAGGAATTGAGAACAAATCATATATTTTACCTCGTTTGTTTAAGATTTTCGTGACTTTCCATATCCATGCCCTTACTCTCTTTACCTGTTGAACAAAGGTGCTTATTACTACGGGACTAAATCTGTCTCAATATTCAATATTCTTTTTTACGAAGTTTATAGTTCCATGCCATGTACAGTTTGACGTATATAAAAGAGGAATTGGATAGCAGCTCCAACAACATCACACTCACCATACTTTCATTTAATAATTATAAAGATATTGATACAATAAGAAAGCAATGAAATTAGCAGAAGTAACAATGATGAATACATCCCCAATTTATTCAAATTTCGAGTTATAGTTCTACCAGAACTATCACCAACCTTTTATCTTCAACTAAACATCGTGTATATGTTTGAAATTTATTATTTTGAATAGACATAATGAACAAGTTAAATATTCATAATTCTGAAAGGATAACTTATTTTTTTTTTTATTGTGTGGTGGGTGCTTAGTTGCAATGACTCCGTAAGCTGTATTACTTGTCTGGCTATCACTACAACTCTTGCGGTGTAGTTTAGTGTGTGTAAGTTGTGTTTAAATGGCCTTGTGACAGCATCATATCGCCTTTTATAATGCCGCGCTGTTAATCACTTTGCTCCCAACAGCGAATGGCAAGTCGATCCGGGATTAAACTTGCTGAAAAAATGTCACCGTCCCTCCAGAGAATTGAACCCCGGCACCTAACGTCCTCTCACAACAATAGTCAGTCGCCTAACCACTGCGGCCATCGACCCGTTATTGCAGTGCTTATTAATAATATTAGAGTTCGGAGTCACATTTTTGTTCTCTTTCCTTCGACTTAGATTTAAAAACATACTATTTCATGAGATTAATTAAAGCAAGATAGTAAGAAGATATCATGAAAGATATTACAATATATGTATCTCTAGACTTCAAAAATTAAAATGTATCTTTCACAAACACATACTCGTACAAGTTGTTCTGTTGAAAATAAACAAGTTGGCAGTATTTTCAATACCACAGCGCTTCATGTACGAAATCTGTAACGTGTGTGTCTTATACATATTTCGCTCTATCATATACAACCTCGATTTAACAAAATCCTTTGGGCATTTTTTAACAAATATATAAAGTGTTAGCAAGATTTATTGCATGTACTGTGTGTTTATTGCAATTTACAGATAGAACAAAGGCACCCAAGGCTTCAAATCAAAATAAGAGTGATAACCTATGCAGAAAAAATCTAGTAACCACTGATTGACCTAGTATTGATGGTGCCTATACTGCTATACTACCAAGGCTCGATATTTGAATAAAATTGATAAGTGGATCACTACTGTCACTGTATTTTTATATAGCAACGGATTCTTTATTTGAGTCTAGTTTTGTAGCAACATTATGTCATTTTTCCAGTCAGCAATTTTGTACATAGTCCGAACATTTTTTTCCGTGCTACAGGGTAGGATTTGCTACATGTGTTGTTGTATATACTAAGAAATGTACTCTATAGTCAACGTGGCCAAGAAAATATTGTCGGCGATGGATGAGAAATAAAGATGTATATGATATAAGTTTGCGGTATTGCATAGGTTTCTACATATGCCTTGATAAAAAATGTTGTTCACCATCTACGATTGTAAGACGTATGTACATAATTGAAACAGTCACTATCCCAAACTTATCGAACCTGTAAAGTCGGAATCAGTTTTTACAACACTATGGAACTCGTTTCATTATGCGATTATTTCTTATGTCGACTATATTGGACAGCAATCTATTTATTTTTTCCGCTATCTCCATTAACGTCCATCCATTATTTTACAATTTTGTTATATCGTCAAGTAACCCTTAATAATTGTCGTAGATGGTTCTTGAACATGTTTCACATAAGTATCTTCAAATCTCGTCTGACGTCCCTTAACAGCTGCAGCTTTGACTTACAAAATCACAGATTTGATCGGTTGAAGATATTGAAAATAATAAAAAATCGTCATCAATAATTATAAAATACATCTGGAAATTCGCGAACATACCTCTTGATTGCGTTAACTAGATCGTTCTTCACTCTTCCATATGTTATTGTACACTTAATTGTATATTAATAAAATGGAAAAAAAGTAAAGGTAAGAGGATCAAGCACCTCAGATCAAAAGTAGAAAAGTACTAAGACAAAGTTATGCGTTGATGATCACCTTAAACATTCTCTCCGCCCAACCAGTTCTCTGCATTGCATATCACGGTACTCGAACCTGATGAGCTGACAAGTACGACTGGATCACCTATCACAGAAATACATAAACTAAAACAGGACAAGTGTGATATCGTTGGATCCAAACGAAAGTGACATAACTAACTTAAACCCAAGACGTTAATGCGGTGGAATACCCGTAATGAGCTTCGTATGCAAATAAAAGTAAATAATCAACATCGTAAAATTTATTTCAAACTGTGTTTCAAAAATAAGGGTATAATAGTCTCAACAAGCCAAGTATTGTCAAATCTCTAAAAGTTTTGCATTGTGTAATTAAAGCAAAACGGATATTTGTTAACAAAAAGACACCAATTTTTGACTGTTGTTATTTCAAACAAGTTCATCTTTTGTCAATATAGTAGCAACAAATAAAAACCTTTATTTATTGCTATTCTGTAAATTACCTTCTCATTTTATACAAAGTACATCTGAAAATGCGGATATTGAAAAAAGAATCATTAAATATAAGAATGATTGTGCTGGTTTCTTGAAATAATTAGTTTTTTAATATAGTAGGATATTGTGGAATGGTGTTACAGTAAGGAAAGAACAATAGTCTTGCTAAGTCATGTTATATTTGGTTTATGATGGAATACTGAAATATTTTGAATACAATTTAGGTTATGCTTATGCAACAGAAATAGTTTTAATTTTCAGTTATATGTTTATGATAATATACGGTAAGACTTATACGACAACGTAATTGGTATTGTTTTTTTATGAGAGCACGTATCGTTTTTATAAGTTGTTTAGTTGATGAAATGACAGTGTAAACATTTTGATGGTGTATATAACTATTAGTAATAAATGGAATATAACATTTTAAAAGTCATTTTGAAGTTATTTTCATTTTTATCATATCTAATTCGTAATTATGCGTTTTATGTGTTAGACATGCAATAACTTTCTTAATACAAGAATCAAAACACGTTACCGTCAATAAAAATACTAAAAGGCATTTAGTAGATATACCTATAACACTAATTTGATTAATTTAGGTCAACTATGGTGACTCAACTGCAATTTTTATGAGAACAGTTTTTTCTAGATGAACGCTTAGATAATTTACAAAATTTGTAAATTTTTTCAACTTTAAACTATTTGTCCAGTACAAATTAAATTCTTCCGAATTTTAACAAGCGCTTATAATTTCCTAATAGAATGTAGTGCCCATTATGATGTATTCACACTGATGACACACACTATTTCATCATAACTGAAGGGCATGTTGGAGAACAGAAATACTTATGCCAAAGATCTAAAGAGGGCACAGCGCAGGAATAGATACAGAAAGCTATTAGAACCTTAAAAATGTGAAGGCAAAAACAGAATTTGAAACTATTCAGAGAATTTGCTCGTCTTCCATACGCCCTAGTTACTGAGAACCTACAGTGAACATTAATTACATAAGATCTATTTATAAGCATTTTAGTCCCATCAATACCTATATGTAGCGCTAAATTTGAGTTTCATTTTCTAACGAAACTTGCACGGCTAACAGAGAAATGTCCGTTATCCATAGCTACATACGACAAAAGTAGCAAGAAGATTCAATATATATGTATAACCTACCGGTCATAAAAACATACAAAAATTCTTCCACCGATGAAATTAGGTACATTTGTGCCAAAACATAAAATTAAAGATTCCAACAAATTTAGACCGATTTTTTAAAAATAAAATCATATCCACAAAAAATGAACTTGAATAATTGAAACTACGAATATAACACTATATTATTCTTTAAGAACACATGGTTTTGGTTTTGTAAATTTTTCCAAATAAGAAATAGTAGTTACCTAGACTTCTTAAACGCTAGATACAGAAAAAATATCAAATACATCAAATAATTAAACGGAAACTGTAAACCTCAATGGTAGGAAAATTCGTTGTGATGTATAACAATTTGCAATATACTGCTAGATATAAAGAAAGAATAGAAGAAAAATACCGATCAGATACAACAAGATCAATACACAGCCTACAATAGGATAGAAGTCTGGAAGTTGTTATTAAATAGCATCAAGTTCAGGTTGAATAACACAGTCTCGTACCGCTAATTAACTTTAGACGAAGATTTTAAATCGAATGAAATGAGTTCTTCTGGTTATGTCAGCTGATCCGTTATGAGTTATCTGAAATTGTCTATCTAAACTACAATGTACTATAAGAAAAGTACTCAAACATAGCTTCTATCAATTTTAAGAGCTAGATATACAATCCTTTCCATAAATAAATCTGTGGGTATGTTGAATATTTTTATTTGAATAATTTGCTTTGCTATTCTATAATTATTCCTGATGCTTATTATTGCTTCTAATATTAGAAAAAAATAGACCTTGTTGGATATTAAATACAGAATATTAAAAATATCTGGCTATGTTAGAATGAAGAATTATTGTACTTAATAATCTTGTATTAAATTCTTTCACATGACTTTTCGACAAGAATTAAGATCACTTGCCATTCAAAATGACAATTATACAAAAAAAGATTGAGTTTTCATTGCAATTGAAATTTTTCCAAAATTAACAAATTAGAACAATACTGTGTATGAATTATATTTAATTTGTATATGTATACAAATTCACATTCAAATATCCTGCAAAAGTTTTTAAATAAAAAAGCAGCTAATCCTTGAATATCAGTCTATAACGTCTGGAAAGTTGTTATAAATTTAGCAAAATTCGTACAATGACATAAAAATAAACTAACGCTACAAGACGATAATTTGTTTCAAGATATAAAAAATATTAATGCACACATAAAATATGAACTTTAAATATACCTACTGGAAGGATAAAGCTGATTATATTGGAACACAGAATAGATCGTATAAATACAAGAAATGTTGTGGAGATGAGTAGTAGGATGCCAAACTGCGCACTACAATTTACTAATCTACAGTTTTAAAGTTAATATCGGGTCGAAAAATATTTGGTTTAAACACGTTTAAATTATCAAATACTGTGACGATAGTTCACCTGTATTAAAAGTGATACGAGACCATTTATACCAACATTTTCAGTAGCGTTCGCGTATACTAAGTTCACTAGACCACCTAATGGCTATGTAAGGGTATAGACGCCCCTTTATAAACTAAATTTTCAACCGTAAAGACTAAAAATGGAACTTGTTTGATTATGGGTGACAAAGCAGTATTGGTTGACTGTCAAATAGTAGTAGAAATATATTCTGCTAAATATTGCTTCTGGCATTTTACGAATTTTTTTTTTCCGATAGACACAACAGTTAAATCGTTCCAAAGCAAAGCATAACTTGGAAAGTGAGTGTTTTTACTCAGCTCTGATTCACATAAGTGTCTTAACCATTTGTTACTTTAGCCATTCTGAACAAATGGAAATTGATCTACAATGCCTACATATATTTCATTTAAATTTTCGCTAAGCAGCAATTTTCGCAGTAAATTTGCCCGTCATTTATTGAAATACACTTTCTTTTGTATTTCCTTTCATTTTATTTATTGTTTGTTCTATTTTGCCAGCGGATTTTATATGCATTCTAATTTTATTTTCTTATATCCTACATATATATCTGTATATGTGTGGTGATTTGTTGTCTATTTATTTGCTCTTTAGCTTTGAAATGAAGTGTGTGTTATTTTCTCTATTCCTTCATATACGGTCAATATTTATTTGACTTTGACTTATAAATAAGTACTGATACAGGAATTTTTCCAGCTTCATTTCACTACTTTATAATTTGTCAATTGATTAGGTATAGCTGAAACACCACCAGTTAGGTACGCCTATACATATTTCGTAAACAAATCTATTTAATCTTTTAATATATCATAACGAACGTTACCTCAAGTAGGAAGTGGCTGTGAAAATTGAGTTTGAATATCATCAAAGAAAGTCTATCACCCTGCATTAGATTGTATCCAGCTTATTTAGACACATGCTCCCACTAGCGCATATGTGATGAAACAGATCATTTTCTGTCCACTGAGAGATATCAGCTGTCCATATTCGGCAATTCTAAGCGCGTTATTGAATAAAAATTAGATCTCAACGTCACCTCTCTTGACGGATGAAGCGATTGGACCGAAGTGCGAACGGTAATTATAAAAATAAAAGCGTATTTATTAGCATAATGCTGCGCATAAAATATTAATGTAGGCACGCCGTACGTACTCTAATGGAATACGAACCTACGTAATTATAAAATTCCACGAAGTAGCCCAGCATAGTAATCTCCGAGCGAATTAAGTAGAAAGATATTTGGATATTGCGGATCGGCATAATAACCGATGTGTAATATGCAAAATGCTTACAACATGTTGGTATCAAGACGGAATAAGTATACTTAGCCGCGGGTGCAAATGATACTACTCCCCACATACATACGTATACACAGGTAGGTATATTCGTACGTATTCGTTTTAAGAGCATTTAATGCTTGTATACGCAAGAAACTCAGTTCGAGTTAAATGAAAAGCATACATCTGTGCTGAAAGGCGATGATACGTCCGCTGTCATTATGTGATTAAACTGCAGATTGTAAATATATGTATGTACACATATCTACATACTGAGGTTGGCGAACGGTAAGTAGGAAATAACTTGCTCTCTTTGTTTTGTATAAGCAAATATAAATCAATATTAATGACGCTTGCTTTCAGAAAAAGCATTAATATATCTTGAATTACTCAACAGTGCCTATTCAAAATAATGTTGCTTTACGGTATCGTAAGAAATTTTATCACTGGTAATAAAGTTAGTTAGAGATTTTTATTAATTTTATTATTGTAGGTATGTAGGTATATTTATGACAAAATACAAAACGTATTTTAAACAAAAAACAGTATAAATCGCTTTTAGTATTTTTTGGTGTAGTTGTAGATATTTTTTAATAAACACACTACAAATAGTGGATGTTATAATAGTATGTCATCACGAATTTAAACATTTTAAAACAATAAATGTGAAATTAGAACCTATTTCATTTTAGTCAGAAGTAGTGTTTTTTCAAGTAAAAGTCAGTTACACTGGTCAACATGATTTCTGTCTCACTAGTACCAACAATAATTGCTCTTAATGCGTTTTTTATCGTGATTTCAGAATTTATGCATTGTCCACAAGTTCTTGTTATTTTAATTATTACATTATTAACATTTTAATACGTATTTTCATCACTTTTTAAATTGTCAAATAAATGCTTCCATAGTATATTGTAAATGCAATGGAACCATATGAGCTAATTCAAACAGTACTGTGGCTACTATTGTGCAGATTCAGACAATGTATTTAGACAGGTGCAACGTGGTGTTGCTTTTGATGTGATTTGTATAACAGCGACAGAAAAAAAATACATTAGATAAGAATACCCTATAGGTACGTGAATCATTCATTTCTGGACAGAAAAACATACCACATTGTGTGATCCTAAAAGTGTGTATTTAACTTCGTAACATATCGATCAAGGATTAATGAAGAATTTTGTCAACGTTATGGACGACATAGGTTTCATATACATACTTAAACATAAAACAAAAGCTTCTTAAAATATTAGTGGTGCAAAACTTAAATAAGGAATATTTATGGCTCTACGAATACTAATGTGATGAAAAGTTTGAAGGACTATTGAAGCCACTGGAAAATATCCTTGAAAAGCATTAAAATAAACTTACTCATTGTACTTGAGATATGAAAGGCGAAAAATTATTATGATATTGTGGAGACTCTTATAAGATCTTTTGATTGTAATATGTTCGTAAAAGTACAGTCTGCACTCGCATCCAAATTTCTTCCCAGAATATCTTGGCATAGTTAGTAACCATTAGGTAAATACCTTTATCGGGAGATTTCGTTATAGAAAAGAGGTATCAAAACAAATAGAAATCTAATACACTAACCTATTATTGTTGAACCATCGAGGAGATGCTCCTGCGCATGTGAAATATATTACTAAGCCCTTACTTTCTAGATGAGTCAGTGGGTTAGAATATTGCGTAGATATGAAGATGGATAACATTAACATGTTAATATAAGTATAGCATACTAAAAATAATTTAATAATATGTTAAAATTATAAATGCCTATTTTTCGAAAATCTCACATCGTTACAAATGGAAGTTAAAATAGAGCTGCATTATGCAATTTGAATTTTCAATCTGGTTTTGAATACATATATTCTGTCAGAAAGAACAGGGAATCAATCATTTAAAAAGCCCACTTAAAGGGATTGTCAAAACTCTTTTCGTCGCTAAGTTGGCACAACTATCCTCTACACTCACGCGGAGTTTGAGGATTACTTATCATTTATTTTGTTTACAGTGCGCCATTTTGTTAGTTCATCTCAAATGTGTTTTGCGATTTTTACGATGGATAAAAATATCGAACAAAGAATCTGTCTTAAATTTTGCGTTGCAAAGGGAGTTTCGTGTGCCAAAGCGTTGAAAATGTTACATAAGGCTTACGGTGACTTGACTTTATTAAACTTGACTTTGAAAAATACGTGCGTATGAATGGTACAGTGCACTTATAAGTGGTCGAGATGTGGTGGAAAGATTTGCCTTTGGATGAATAATATATATTGTTGACCAGAGAAAGAAAACATGGCTGAGAAGGGAGGAAGTTAAAGCAATTATTGTAAATTAAAAACAAGGTGACCAGAATGAAAATACTGAAAATAATATATTTTGGAAAAGTACCAGCGGAGAATGGACAAACAGATGTAGAAACAACAAGCAAAGTGTGAATAGAAATTGTATTACTTGTTGAATAAAGCAGGTCGTCAAACAAGCTACTTATCTGTACTTTAGAACTAAACTAAACTAGAAAAATAATAGGAAGCAGTAGCTAGAGAAACAAACGAAGACGATAATAAGATGGATATACAAACTTGGACAAGTAAATATACAGAAAAGATCGATATTGAAAGAGATTAAATAGCAGAGATAAGTGACACACGAAACGACGTAAGGAAGCGACAAGAAGAAGGATCCTTATTTGTCTGAAATTAATCAAACAGTAATACTGTCTTGTATTGTGACGTTAAAGCATTGTTGATCATATCGTATGCAAAACAAAAAATATATGATAAAAGAAATAACAAAAACTAAAATAATAAATAATCTTCACATAGTCTTGCTGAATATTTGGGTCTTTATCAAACGCAAATATGAAGCTCTCTAAATTAACCGCAAATCCGATGTCACCGTCGATTTTTATTATCCTTACATCCTTCGTTTGTATGAAAAGTCTTCGAAGTAGGATTCACCAGTTGAATAGCATTTCCCGAATTCTCTTCTATTCACTGTAATCGTTTTTGACAATTTCCACGAATAGCAACAATTATTTTTACCACCCAGTGCGGTCACAAAAACCAGCTTGTCTTAAGCCGTGTTTAGTTGTGGTTAGAATTATCAGTCGCTCACGTTTTCTGCTGGTTTCTGCTTCCACTTCATTCTTGTTATTCTTAACCCACCCGGACAATTACGGTTTTCTAGTGTCCCGGTGGTTTCGATATCAGTAAAGAGTGCAATTTTTCGGCTATCACAGGCACAGAATATCCTTCCTCGTATAATGCGGAACTAGCTGATTGCTTTTGTACAAATGACGGCATTTTCTAAATATTGTTTCGATAAATACTGTAACTAAACATTGATAGCAGATTGATTTACAATAAGTATGACTAGAATTACTCAGTATACCCAGGTAAAATTTTACAATACCGTAGACTCGTTCTCTATATTGTAAACCTGCTTAGAGGCCATTCATTAAATATCGTTTTCAATGCTTTTATTACCTGCTATTAAGATAAACTGATATATTTCTCTATTACTGTTATCCCAATGAGTATTTCCGGCTTATATGTATACTTTATTGTTAATCTAACTTTGTTATAGAAGTTTTTGCAGTATCATAAAAGATATTGAATATTGAAAAAATAGATACTTTTTAAACATTTTCTCAATGGCCGACAGTGGAGAATGTTAAACATGTTAAATGTAATTTTTTGGAGCGACTACCATAATTGCGCACCTGAACATGGGGTGAAATCACTCGGCTTGTCCGCATTTACCTATATATCTATTTTTAACAACTCCTACTTCTTCTTTTAGTATTCGTAGATCATAAAAAATCCGTTTCATACTTTAATAGGCGTTGAACGGTAACCAGCGGCTTTTTGTTTGAGTAAGAGGATAAAAAAGGTCACAAACTATTATATTGATTATAGTTTTGGTTTGAAATATTATCAGTCGCTATATCAAACTTTATCAACAAGCGTTGTCCGAAAGAGTCTGGGTCAGTAAGTCATTGGCAAGTAGTCAGGCACAAAGTACACATTATTATATATGTATATAAAGTTAAGCAGTGCCACTGTTGGTCGGTAAATGTTTAGTGTTGAATCATTCCACCAATTTTTTCATAATAAAAAACAATATATGAGTGACTAGTAACTACTGTTTGATTCGAATATATACCTAATCAAAAAAACTGCAATTGTGGTTTTAACAAATGGCTTCGTAGCGCTTTATTCATCACGTGAAGAACTAGATCGGTAATACAGTCACTTGACTTGCCAAGTTACACCATGTAACGGCCTATACTACTTTTGTGAAGAGCTTTAAAACCACAATTCGCGGGAGATGAAGCCAGGTATTTTCTGTAATCAATAAACAAATGGTTTGTATGTAGCTGACGGTGATCATTTTGAACATTTGCTGTTTTATTGACATTTTACCATTTACTTTCCTGAGAGAAAAAAAGTAATTTATTTATTTGAACATATGTATGTATGTTCCTTCACCACATTTATCTTTAAAAATGCTCTTTTTTTAGAATATTTCTTTATTTATGGTAAACTAATTAATTTAAAAATAATTACACAGTTTTTTATGAGAGGAAATTAGGTACATCATTTTCCTAAAAGGCACACTTTTGGAAATTATAGACAACTTAAATTAAATTACTCGCCCTATGTACGTATATACTATACAGCCAATTTCCGGTTGGTTATACTTTATGGTAAACTTATTTATTATTGTTGGTTACAGTGAATTGGAAATGAGTTGTTTTAATGAACTATGTCATTCTTGTAAGACTGCTAAGTCATTGTGGTTTTATAAAATTTACATAAATTGAATTATAACTGTACAAAAAGTGTAAGAAAAATGATTTAAATGTGTTTACAATGATTTATATGAATCATGGACAATTACATGTAGGTACTTGTTATAATTATAATACGCGCATATCCTCCGTTTTAGATGAGAAATAATATTCTGCATCTAGGTTTGCGAAAGTGTTGATGTGGTCAGTCTTAAGACGTAATCTTGGCATATTATTCCAAGAAATTATAAAGGTCGCGTCATATTATAAATAGTTGCGGTCAATTCCGTACGCCTTAACAGAGGAAAAGTTTGATTAAGGTACAAGGTGAGACGCCGAAGACGAAAAAAAGATACGCTTATTAACCAATAGATTAACCGTTCGAGATTTAGATCACGGCCCCGTGTGAAAGTATATTTTTGTTTATTCATTTTACTCTTTGTTTTATCGTGCATACCTACTCCTAATTCTGATGCTTACAATACTGCCAGAAAAGAGCTTCTAAAACAATCGATCATACAGGAATAAAGCTTATATACGACTAGAATCAACCACGTTTAAAAACGATCATAGCTTGCTTAAATATAATAATTGTAAAAGCTGTTTACCGCGGGTAAGCATTACAGTCCTATCTCTCCGTTTGCTTTTAGGTTCCATTGTACCATGAATGTTATATCAAGTAATTACCACAGAATAAGCCATTAACTAAGCTATTAAATTTTTAATTCACTTCGGAGGGAATGCAGCTTATGTATCTAGTGAGTCAGCGGAAGAAAAAAATTCAACTAAAATGATTGTATTGAAAATTTACATGATATTAATTGCGACATTATGTAAAATTATATCCAGTTATGCAGAGCATGTTTTCCTTTAGGTTATTATTATACAATTTGCATCTTTATATCTTAGAAAATTTAAGAAAAATAATGATTGTGTGATATTGCATTTGTCAAGTATACAGTTGTTTCTAACGCAATTCATAAATATCAGATATTCCATTGGACACAGAAGAGCGTAGTATACACTGTGGATTACAATGACTCTACTGGTTTATTATATTTAGAGCATTCGCCGACCGTTGTGAGTTTGACTAGAATGCCAACTTAAATAAAATAGAGAGTGTGTGAAATTAAATATGGCCGCGGTAATGTAGATATTATTATTATTAATGATAAAGCTCGATAATACAGCAACTTAGAAGATAAACATAAAGAGGCACGCAAGTGGCCGCTGGCATTTCACTACAACAATCTTCTTTGTTGATACATGGCAAAAAAAGAGCATGTTTAATGTTGACGGTTAAAATAATAATATTTTATTAATTTAAAATAAACTGTCTATTTCACTTCTACTCTAAACTAAAACGTGAGTTGCTCCTGATACTAAAATCGTATCCTTTACGAAAATAGTGAATAATAGTGAATATGATAATATTGAAGGTATCCTTCATTAAATTAATAAATAGCTCTTGTTTTTTTTATGTGTGGTGGATGCTTAGTTGCAGTGACTCCATAAGCTGTATTTCTTGTCTGGCTTATCACAGCAACTCTAGCGGTATAGTTTTGTGTGTGTAAATCGTGTTCAGCATCAAACTGCTTTTTATAATGCCGCGCTCTTAATCACTTTGCTCCCAACAAAATGTCACCGTGTCTCCAGAAAATTGAAACCCGGACCCTATCGTTCCGCCACAACGATAGTCGGCTACCTAATCACTGCGGCTATCAACCAGTTTAATAATGTTTAATGTTAATATTAGTAATAAAGATGCAAACACAACAAAAGCGGACTAGAAGAAAACAATCAATGAAGCAAAATAATTTATTTGCTGTATGTTAAATTAGAGGTATTTATAATGAAATATTGTTGATTTTGTATGTGACATTTTTGAAATAGGTATATTTCTTTAGTTGTTAGAGTATTTCTTGAAAATTAGATAACAAGAGAAAACGGTTTTAAAATTAGATTTCCATAAAATTACTTTCAAGTTCGCCAGCGGATAAGAAAATTTACTTATTCCTGTTTAGCTCTTGAGAATGCTCCAACTGACTTTTACTAACCATATATTAGTACTCGTACACGTTTACAACGTGTTATATTCTACCTTTAGAAGATATTGAAAACATTTTAAAATGCAGGGCACTATATTTTACACCGACACTTACAGAACATGTTTTCCGTCACAGAGAGGACACTGCCAAGTGGTCGTAAACATACAATTCAAACGCTTACGTAAATAATGTTCAATATTTCCAAAACAGTTGAAGTTAGACTTAGGGTAGTATATTACAAAATTTAGAATCAGTAATAATATACGAGCTGTTTCATAAAACATGACAAGGGACATGACCTTTTAGCAGCTGATAATGTCCACTCCCAAATATTTGGCCATCTTGGCGTACAAACATGTGATTAACTTTAAAAAGTTCAAAGGATGACTTACTCGGGAGTTTACATTCGGTAGTATCTTAATATTTATCCATTTTCTGTAATAATTAAGCAAAGATTTAACACAAAGCTGACGTATTTTAAGAGTGAAGCTGTCATTACCAATGTGATAATAATAGTGAATATCCAATTGAAGATTTACAAAATAGAGCCCAACTTCACTTAAATGTACTATGTGAATTGGAGGTTCATTTTGTTACTTACTGCGTCACATCTTCAGCATAACTTCAGTATATTACGCAGTAACTGACAAAATTTATTTTTTTAATATTCAATTGTATGTTATATACTTCACTAGTGCATGAATCGCAATGGGGTGTATATTTGGTCCTACATGAGTGTTGCGTACAGTTAATAAAAACACGGATTATTATGGAACTATAGCTGATCCGTCAAACTCGAAGAGTTCGGGACAGCAGCCCACCGACCAGCTAGCCTACCGACCAGTTAATCCACCGACCAGCGACCCAACCAACTAGTGAGCAGCATTAGAATGATCAGAAATGGACGACATGTTGTCAATGTCGATGGCAGTGATGACAGGTATTGAATTATCTGCTAATGCTGACAAGGAGTTATCTAAGGGGAGCATAATATTTGTGAAAATGCTATTTTAACAAAGTATGGTACACAATGCCCAAAAAATAAACTACTTAGAAGGTAGCGTCCTGAAGGAACATTTTGAGCATGAAATCTGAATTTAATATTGCGTGGGTTCTCACAACCGTCGTTTACTGCGTTGAAGTTTCTAAAGTTTTTAGAAACCTTCTGAAGAAGCTGACAAAATTATCAGCGAAACGTAAAGTCTAAACTTCTCTGCACGACAACATCTGGTAGACTTCACCGCAGTAAACTTGAACTTACCAGGTATAGTGAAAACGGTTATTAGTTAACAGTTATTTAGAGACGACTGGAAAAAAGTTCATCAATTAATAATGAAAGCCCGTCGTAGTCGTGCGTAGCTAAGTCGCACTCAAAAAGGCTTGAGACACAAGAGAATAAAATCCTTATGATACTAGCAGATGCTTCAGGGTGTGTTGAAAACGTTGATCTATGGAGCGATCTTGGAGTTCTCGTTGACATTCTAAATCCTCAAGAGTTGTATGTAAATGTTCAACTAATTCGGACCTAGACTGTAAGTAACGGCTCCAAACACCATGTTAAGTCATTATTTTCCGTACCAATCTACATGTAGCAAGAGCTGCTTCCTAGATGGTAACAGGTCTTAAGAACCACGTTTACTTTTAGGGGGGTAATGTAGAACCAAAAGAAGGAATATTTAAACTTGTACAACTTCACGCATTTAGATAAAGATATAAGCAAAATAATGTATGAACGAACGCAATTCCACAGTTTTGTGTACAATGATACTCTTATGAAATTTAAGACCATATTGTCGACCTACCAATGTTTGTAAATAATTAAACACTAAAATTGGTTAGAACACTTTCATACAGACGAGACATGATTACATTTTTAAATGCTTGTATATTAAGATAACATTTTAGTTAGTCCTGCGAATTGTCGAGAGCTTTGTTGTACTTACTTGGACGCAAACTGTTAATACAAATTTAT